>VWZN01016688.1:68141-94057 GCA_013396955.1 Regulus satrapa
CCCCCCCTTTAATTTCTCCTGCAAATTCTTTTTAGAATTTAATTTTTAGAATTAAATTATTACTGATTTAGTAACAATTGTTACCAGTTTGGGGGCATCGAAAGGACTCTTCCACGGATGCTTTTTTTCTCTATATCTTCTTCTTCTGCAGGAGGATTGAAAGTCTGTGCTTAACCAGATGAACCTACAGGGTCAGTGTGTGCTTGCAGAAATGGTTTCAAATTCCAGGAAAGGAAAGCTCTAAATCAAGTCTCCTGAACAAGCCCAAAGAACTAGTTCCCAGTGGCTCCTGCTCTGACGCTGCCAGGTCACCCTGGGTCTCTCCTGCAGCCCGGAGCAGTGAGAGGATCCTCGCTCTCCTGTCTCCTTCCCCCGAGCTGCCCCAGGACTGGCATAGCTCTGCACCACCCTTGTTGCCAGCCTGTGTTCAAGGAGTACTTTGAGTTCCTAGGTATTAGAGAGGGGTCTGTGTGTGTTATGTGTGTGCTGGGACACGTGCATCGTGCTAAACCACTTTCCAATAGGAGGACTACCATTAGTAGCTGCATGGGTGGTATGAGGCAATGAAACACTGAAGGAGCATACACTTTTTTTTTTCTTTTTTTTTTTTTTTTTTTTTTTAATAGGACCCGAGCAGAACTCTTGCATCACCGACAGCTCTTGGCTGTGCTGAGAAGGGCGTATCAGGCACCTCTCTGCAGCCTCACCTGCAGCCTGCACTTTTCCTTGGCATGTGACTGCCCCGAGTGACATGCAGCCATCAGCACCTTTCCTCACTCCGCAGGAGTGGCCGGTATGCAGAGGTGCTAGAGTTACCAGCTAGTCTGTAGCTTTCTGGTACGATGCTAATGAGAACTGACAGCAAAGTGGGTGCAGTAACAGAACAAATGTTAATGGGATAATGTCCTGCTTTCATTATCTCCACCTGCCTTGTATATTCACTTACCTTCGGAGATAATCCCTAGCATTTAATTTAATGAGCTTTTGTGTACGCATGGTAGCTTTCCATTGTCCTTTTAAAGCAGAAAAGCAAGCTTATCAGGCAGGATTTTTCAGTCTCTTGCAGCTGCAATTAAAATGTTTGCAGAAAAAAGAAAAAGTAATAACCATGTGGTAAGTTTCTGATTATATTGTGGTCTGCCTTGTTTTCTGGATTTAAAAAAAACCCCCACCATTCTCACCTCACATCATAAAGCCTGACAGACAAGAACATCTATGCACGATGTCTTCCATAAATTCTCCAGAGCAAAATTTGAGGTTTGAAAGCACTTAATTTTTTTATTTTTTTATTTATTTAGCCTTTTGAATGAAGGTTTTTAGATTGCCCTCACCTACTAAAAACATTTTAGGAGCCACGAAAAAATTATACTGGAGAAACTCTCTCTTATCTTTGCCCTGCTTATCAATGGATATTTGAGTAATATACATGTTGAGCTCTTAGCACTTTCCATTTTTGACATTTCCGTGCCTTCAACAAAGACCTTTGTTTTTTAATAATTAACTTTCAAGTCGACATCAGAGAGCCTGGCAAAAGTCTGCCACTAAAAATGAAACTGATTATTTACGATCTAGGGTTTGATAGGAAAGTTCATTAATTAGCAATAAGGCAGAGGGATGCAAGAGTCTCTCTCTGTTATTGTTATGGCAGTGTGAAACCTGCCTGGCATTGCTGTGCCACGTGGACTATTAACACCCAGTGTGAGACCGTGGCTGCCACAAACCTCTTGCAGCTGAATGTATCATTTAAAGGACAAGGAGAAAGCAAGAATTCTAGTCACAGGTGGAAAACTGAGCATTCCAAAGATGCAGTCAGTGTCATTCGGTATCAACACAAAAACCAGAACAAGTATTCTAAGTTCTCAGTCAGTGCATTAGCTTAACATCATGTCTCTTTTGATCCCTACCAATTAATATTGCTTTAATGATTTGGGGTTATGGCAGCAAGAATACTACCAAGCACTTTGACATCCTAAAAGCAGACCTGTGCAACCATGTATTTTCTGAAATCCATGATTTCTCCTGGAGTTATTTTTTGACCAAAGGTGTTGCCTCAGACAACCCAGAGAGAGGAAAGTGCTCGCTGCTCCTCAAAGGAGCAGATGTCACTTACTGTGGCCCTCTTTGCTTGCTTCCTATTTCTCTCAGCAATTGCTGAGGACTGCTCCTGACCTATCAGGATGTGTCTGTGGCAGTGTTCCAGGCAACTAAACAACACTGGACAGTTTGGCAATATCAAACCGGGGAGGGTTTTAGAAGCACCATCACAGGCTGTCTCCTTCATTGTTTTAGCAACCGAACCACCCAGTGCTGGTTTCCTCCAAATAGCAGCCCTATAATTGTTTCCTCTTGTCTAGTTCATTTTTAGAACTGTTTTAATTTTGCCTATTGTTGACTCTCCTAGTTTAGTCTATTAGGCTTTACATACACACGGAAAAAAATAGCAGGACCTAGCTTCCTGCCTTCCACTAACCTCAAGAGTAACTCTCAGGGTAGCAAACATAAGGAACCAGGAAAGATATATTTTAAGCTGTGACGTGACCACTGTGGCAATTTAGAAGGTTAAGATGGGCAGGATTTAAGGTATGAAAGGCCAGCTCATCACGTGTGTTGTTGACTTTTGTCGCACATTCTGTGAGGCAATGCATCTGGTCTCAGTTGCTGCAGTTTCAGATGCTGCCCAAAGACTGGTTTGCTGTAGCATTATACTACAGATTTATCAATTTGTTCTGGTTTTATTTCACACTTCCTTTTTCTCCCAGGCAAAAAATTCAGGCACCTGGTGAAATTCTTGGAAGATGCTGCCTATTTCAAAATGTTATAATATTGAATATTTTATCCAAGCTCTCTGAAAGTTTCCTTTAAGATGTACTTTTATCTCTAGCGTAGTGTAGTTCATTTAAAATCTTTTCTTTTGATTTCCCAATAATCTTCATGTCAGTCTGTTCTAAAGTTTGAACAGTGAAGTGGCTTAATGTTGCTTTTGCATAGCTGGCCTGTGCTGAAAAAAAGAGTTCATTTTTTTTCCTGCACCTAATGGAGTAGCTCCTTCACACTGAAGACATCAGTACCTGTTTTGACTCCTGCAGGCTTTGTGTTGGATTCTGGTTGCTACAGATCTGAGATTTCCTCTTGCAAGGGCTCTGTGTCCAGCTGCATCCATACCTGGACTCATCCATACCCAAATGCCCTTTTAGGTGACCCTGTGGTGACCTTCAGCACTTGATGGTATATGTTGTCCATGACAGAATGAGAATGAACTGAAGCATCTGGCTCGCACCAATGCTGAGTGCCTGTTACTTAAGAAGAACCTCATTAAGGCCAAGACACCAGAAGGAATTGCAGCCTTTTAATAACCCACACTGCAGGCCAGAACACCTGGCTGTGGAGGGGGATTTCTGGGTGAGGTATCTAGCAGGCTGAATGGAGAGAGGTAAGTACCCAAGGATTCCTGTCTGAATGTTCTACTCAGCATGCCAGGACTTTCTAAACAAACTACAATGAGCACTGAAAAAAGAGGTGGCAGGAATAGTTTTCCCTTGCTTGCATTTGGCACCCTTGTGAAACTGCTTCCGAGGATCAAATGATTTTCTGTGCTCAAGGAAGAAATGTTATGCCCTGTATTTCCTTAGGCTTGGATGAAGAAAAAGTACCTGTGCTTGCATTGTGCATGATGCCATAGTCCCTTCATCCAGGAAGCAGGAATTCTGGCTAGTATCTTAAGCCTCAGAGAGTTTGACTCCAAAATTCCCAAATCCCAGAAGAACCCTGTAACCACCAGGTCGGTACCACAGAAAAAAGATTTTTGAAGATTCTTGCAGGACCGTGTAACGCCACCAGAAGGGAGCAAGGAAAATCAAGATCACCAGGTCGGTTCTTCTGGGACAGATAACCTCCACCCTTCCCATGGGAGATGAGTAAGGCTGAGCAATCATAGGTCAAGCCAAAAGTCCAAAAGGAGAGTAAGTAAACAAACACCTGATGGTGAGCTCTCCTGAGGAGGATATGCACAGTGAGAGAGGGTGTTCCCATCTGCCAAAGAGCCTTGTGTACAGGGTCCCACAGCAGAGAGACCAAGAAGCAGTGGTTCACTGAGAACCTTCTCTGTTCAGAGAACTGATTCCAAAGCAGAAGCATTTCAGTTGCAAACATTGTAGGGGGTTTTGTTTTCTTTCCCCAAGTAAGATCTGTTTTCAGTTAACTTCACATAAAAATCCTAGAAGAAGCTGTAAATTTTAGGGGTTTATTATACTCAAATGAGCAAGCATATAATATATAGGCAGAAGGAGCATGAGATGAAATACGATACATTAATATACTCAGCCCTTTTGTTTACAAAGCAATTTTACCATCAAGAAGTACTCTCATGACTCGTAACCTTAATGATTTTCCTTTTGCATACAGTAGGGTGACAAGAAATATGCATGACCCCCTGACTTTGATTTTCTACCCATATTTCTTTTTTTATCATTTCATGTCTTTTTGCTTTCCCAAAAACAGAAAGTGAAGTCTCCAGGTATTTTCAATCCCATTTTCCTGATTCAAATTTAATTTCTAATTCTGTTTTTAAAATGCATTGTAAAAAAAGGATGACATGAATGTATAAACATAATCAAGGTCAAATTGAGGTGCGCTCTGGGAGCAAAGGCACGGATGGAAAAGAGGGACACATGTCTCTTCCATCTGACACACCCAGTGCTGGAAGGCTTGTTTGGGGCAGTGGGAAGGAGGCTTAGCACTGTTAGCTGGCAAAAGGAACAGAGAAAATATTGTGTCACTGCTTTGATTAGGAAATGCAGAAAGTTTAATAGCTATATTGGCTACCTAGCACACTTTGGTTTGCTGCATCTACAAGGTCTACAATATTTCCAAAGTACAGTTCCAAAAATATTGTTGTAGAAGAAAAAAGGGACACTTCCATGTGTTCCATTGGTATTGATGCCAAGCTCTGATTCAACAGTAATGCAAGCACATTTCTGAGAAATGGAGCCTTGTTTATTTCTATTTCAGGGTGCTGCATTAATTTATCATAAAATATGAATCATATGACACCAGCATTTATTTGAAGTACAAGAGTAAATCTAATAGCTCCCAAGTGCATTGAGGTATCTTCTCTTGTTTCTGTGCTTATCTCACCAAATATTTTAAAATACATACTACTGTATACTTCCTCCAGAATTTAGATTTGAATGAAACATAATAATATAACAATGAATTCTAAGTCAACTCTGACATGTATTTTGCTGTGTTTAAACAACATGCTATGCTATCAACCATATCAGAGCATCTAAACAACAAAATAAAAATCTGGAAGCTTTCAAGTATTTTTAAAACCAAATGAGGCCTCATATTAAAATTGGGACGTATGGTTTCTCTTCTCACTGAGAATGCTTTTACCTTCCTTGTAACTACATAAGAAATTTCTCTTAAGAAATATGGATGTCTTGAGATACCTCATAAAGATAGTTTATAATAGGTAGATACTTCATCTGTTTGAAAAATTGCAAGTACTAACTGAACTGCAACATGTTAACACTCCTGAAACTCCTTATCTATTAACCGGAACAACGTGATTGATGTATCAAGTACAACAGAGTGACAGTGTTTGCTGACATTCCCATTTGTAGAAAGCAAGAGGAAACCTAATCCTAAAAAGATCCTGACAGCACTGGTTGCCACACTTCTTAATTTTCAAGGAAGGGAGAGCCAGCAGGTGTTAAATTGCACATGCCTGCATGCTGCTCCTTAGAGAGTAATGCTTGGGAGAAAATCCATTCTTCAAGGCTCCATTGCAGGTTAGTGTGCCCTAAGAATAAATACATGACAGCTTGTCTCTGCTCTCTGTGCCAGTTGGTACAGCTACAGTACTGTTTATCCATCTGCACGTGGCTTAGCCTGTTATATAGCTCAGGCCATGATATCATAGCTGGTGCTGTGTCACTTGAATGCCATTCAGTGCATTAAATGACACAATGAAACGAAGCAGAAAGACCGATGTGACATTTCTCAATAGGAAGTGTTTATCTCTGCTCCATCAGTGGTTTAATTGACTTGCAAACTACTCAGGACCTACAAACATTTCATGAAGAGATCTTTAGCAGACGGTAACACTTTACACTAAAGTGTCTTTAAGTACACTTATAGTACAAATGGTCAATCAATAACGTATTTTAGATACACAAGCTGGGAATAATAACAATTATATTTACCTTTGAGTTCCCCTATCTAAGTAATTGAAGGAAACTTATGCTTAGCGTGCTAAAATTACTTACCATGTTAGACATGGAAATCTCTGCTTGTCTGTGTTACTTTCCTGTACTTTATTCTATCTAGTCTGTGCTTTAGAGCCTTACAGCTAAATTGCCAGGAGTTTTCAAGTAATTGTCATTAATGCATTAAGTAGGACAGGTAGTGTTCATCATATATGCATAAAATGATTTTTTTCTTGTCCGCTTCCTAAGAGGAGAGGCATGCAGTGCATTGTTTGGATTTGGTACAGAATCTGGGACTTTTTTCCTTTTCAATATACCGTGGAATCTAAGACTATCACACAGACTGGGGTCCAGACAAAAGGCCTAAAAGAATGCTGAGCACATGTATTTCATATGTTGCCATCTACCACAAGCCATATAATTCCCAGCATACCACAGAAAAAAGATTTTTGAAGATTCTTGCAGGACCGTGTAACGCCACCAGAAGGGAGCAAGGAAAATCAAGATCACCGGCAATGTCCTGTTTATGTTTGCTGTTTGGTTTGCTCATAGGGCTACAGGAATTGATTGATTTGTGCCTCTGTAGAGAAGCCCTCACTCCCTCCAGACATCTAGGGACCTTGCCAATTGGGTATGAGGGAAAATGTGTTCCTGATCCCACATATGGTGGTTACTTTATGCACCTAAGAAAGCAGCTAGGAGTCCCAACACACCCTGTGTGATATCCTTTTTCTTACTGTAGGT
Source organism: Regulus satrapa (assembly GCA_013396955.1). NCBI lineage: Eukaryota > Metazoa > Chordata > Aves > Passeriformes > Regulidae > Regulus > Regulus satrapa. The sequence goes on from VWZN01016688.1 coordinate 75,095, forward strand.
AGTTTATTGCTGCAGAAGGGAGCAGGAAGGAATTATCTTCAAACACAAACCAAATTTGGAGTAAAGTTTAATGTCTAGAGAAAGAAAAATCTTTGGTTTCTGCTAGTGGCCAGCAGAAAAGTAAAACCTTTCTTTAATGTGACATAATTCATTTCACAAACTGAGATCACATTTATTTTAGTGCTGATCAGAAGGTTCAGATATGAAACTAACAAAGCCTGATGGCTTTAATGTCCATGTTTGGAGACCATCATCATCATCATCATCATCATCGTCAAATCTTGCTATTTATTCCCATTCATAAATTTATCTTAGAAGTAATGTTGTATTCTTTCTCCATCAACTCTGGCAGTTATTTCAGAACCCATTGTTTCAATGGTTGAAAAATGTGTTCTAATTTCTGTTCCAAATATGATTATGTAAGGCAAGCAAGTCCAAAAAATGGGCCCCAAGATGCTCAGCCCTTGGAAGGGAAATGGATGGAATTCTTTAGACAGGAGCTCACTCATGAATCTGATAATTTGTCTTCCTCAAAGACTGACTTCTTTATTACACTTATTTTCATTAGGGTAGGGGAGAGGTTTTGCTGTCCATGGCATGGGAATCTCTTGCTTTGTGCATGTAATGGTTTGTAGAAGCTGAAAAAGAGAAGTTCTCCAGCAGCTTAAGATAATTTATATGCTGCAGTGTCCCATGACATTTGATGTTTCTTCAGCTTCAAAAGCCCATGCACATCATATTGCTGTACTGCAGCAAAAGGATATAAATATGCAAAGCTAGGTCATCATCTGCTGAGATTAGATGGAAACTCTTCACTGGAAAGAGATGACAGAAAAGTGGCAGCTGTTGATGCCATGTAGGATGAGCTGGATGTATAACATTATTTCCAGGTTGCTGTCTAAATCAAGCTATCAAAGCCAAGAAAATTATTCACTATGGCCACAAAGCCATTAAATACTTTCTACTATTCACACACATGATTTTTAGCATGATTTTATGTCAAATCAATCACTCTTTACTATAATCTTACCTGTCAAATAAATGGGCTATTCTGGTAGAAACAGTGTAAAAGAAAGGTGGAAGAGATGCAAAGATTAGGACTTCCTCCAGTGAGATATTAGTTTAATTTATTGACCTGAAATCCTATGACATCTTAATGGAGACAACAATGTTTTGGTTATCATTTTTAGAAGACGAACACAGGATTTGGGGGACAGAAATGCATGCATATTCCTACAAGTATGTCTATTCATTGAAGTTATAGAATAATCCATCATTTTAAGAAATTACCATTTAAAAAAATGGCATTTGACAATGGTATAGTCAGACACTTATGCTATGTTAAGGGCAAGGAATACTTGTTCTCATTTCTCTTGTGTGAAAATGGACAATTTCTTATCAGAGATCTCCCAGTGAAACTTTCAGGATGGACACACCATGTCTGTAATTCTTAAGCTCAGATCTGCCTTGAGTGTTTGGAGCTTCAAAAGTAAATTAAAGAACAAGCAATGCAGACGAAACACTGATTAATAGGTGCCATGATGTTTGAGAAGGCAACATGTATGTGTACAGAGTTATTTACAAATATGCTTGGTCCTGAAAGTCTGCAGGTACTTGGGGCTGAGGAAGAGATTTGCCTTCAGTAGAGTGGATATAAGGATGCTCCTAAATCATAACACACCTTCAGCAATCTGAGTTTATTTTCTTTCCTCTGTCTGTACAAGCTGAGATGTCTTTTTGAAACAAGGAACAACACTGTGGCAAAGCGCACAGAAGTTTTTAGAAATTATCTGTCTGCCCTAGGAGCATTTTCAAGCTATTTTACTACAAATACCTGCCTTTTAAATACGCCCTACTGTCTTTTTTACTTAATCACAACTGTATTTCCTTGGAGAGTCCAGTAAAATATTTCAGCAGGCACTGAGAAACAGTTAATGACAAAGTGTGTCAAATTATGTGCACTGCGCATCATATTTCTATTAGGCTAAGAATCTTCACTTGGTTTGCTTGCTTTTTTTCAAATGTGAAACATTCTTCAGGCAGGAACATGATTTGGATGTCAGAGATTTTTCCTTGTGTTTATGCTGTATTGCAGCAAACCAATTTAGCAATGCAAGGAAGAGAAAAGGTTGCTGTTATTCCTCAACGCCGTCAGTGTTGTGGTAATGCGGTGCACAGGGTGCTTTCTCTGCTACGTGTACGGTCGAGAGAAAGGACTGAGGTACTCACCAATGTATCTCTCTGCATACAGACATTTAATTGGCACAGGATTGGTGTCTGAGAACAGCAAAGCTGGTCTCCCCGTCCCCTGCCAGTCACCAGGCTGGTGCCCCACCTGAGCAGGTGTTTAGGAGGCCCTGGTAGTGACAAATACTCCCAGCAGCAAAAGACCCGCTGCTGGCACATCTGTGAGAAGCATGTGGGGAAAGGAGCCACAGGTGGTCCCACAGCCCCAAGCATGACTCTTGCAGCAAGGATGGTTTCTTCATTACAGAAGAAAATTTGTTCAAGACTTTATGCCCTAAAAATATATAAGAAATTACCTTTCTATCCAAAGTTCCAGTTCCAGGTTAGTGAAGTTTCTTAGTACCTGATCTACCACATAATATAGCATATTACAGAGGCAGTCTCATTCTTTCAAATGCACAGATCACTCAGAAATAATTTGCACCGCAAACTTAAACAATTACTATTTTATTGCTTAAAACACTCTTTTCAACTTTCATTGTCACCAAGGCAAAACAGTTTAAATCAAAAAAAAATCTCTTTAAAATAAACAAACGAATGCAGGGTCACGAACACTCAAAAACAACAATGCAGGTCTATTTTGGTAATGCTCTTGGCAGAGTAATATGGAAGCTTCTCTCAAATGAACTCCTTCCAAGTTTTCAAGGGTACAGATCATAAATAGATTTTTCAGGAAATTCACAATGTTTGGGTATGATAAGGAGAGACCAGATAATTAAGGGCAATTTTTGATTTTACCTATGTGACTAAATAACAGAGAGAGTGGATTTATTCCCAAAACAGGGCACCAACATGTTTCTTTTCCTTAACCCTTTATGGTGTTTTCTTTCCAAATTTAATCTCCATCCTTCTTAGCGGAGACTTTATCTCCAGAGCCAGAGATAGCCTTTGAGCCAGGCAGTGAGAGGACACAGAACAATAAAGGACATCGGGGTCTTTGTGATGACAACAGGAAAAGCTCAAGGAAGAAAAGAGAGTGGCGCTGAAGGATGTGTGCCAGAGAAGGACTGAGGCGGGAAGGGATGCCGGGGCCGGAGAGGGAAGAAGGTGAAGCAGTCCTGGAAGTCTGTTATTTCAAGAGATGGCACAGATAGGCAGAGAGCAGACTACAGAGCGCGGCCGCTGACCTTTCCCGAGCCTCATGTTACAGCAGTATCGTGGTGCTGTAGATCCCCGGCAGAGCTGCTCCGCGCCCAGCCCCTCGCCGCTCTCCCTGCAGCGCGCAACGCGCCCGCTCCAGCCTGCCCCGAGCCCCTGCGCTCGCTCAGCCTAGACAGGGCAAGGATTGACGCTGCAGGACAGGAGGAGGAAAGGACGCTTTTGGTTTCTTTACCGAAGCATAGCGGTTTAGCTTTAATCATTGTCAAAGAAATAAAGGTGGATGTCTGAAGCGTTTCCAACTTCTCTTTTCTTAGGAAGGTGAGAACGCACATAGAAATTATTCACGGAATAATTTTAATGGACAAGATTTATTTGGGATTTTTTTCTCCCCCAAGACTTTTTCTTCTGCTCAAAAAAAAAAAAAAAAAAAAAAATCTGCAGTTTTGTGGGGTTTTGTTGGTTTTTTTTTTTTGTTTGTTTGTTTGTTTGCTTGTTTGGTTGGGGTTTTTTTTAAATAAAAACATGGGAAATAGGCATCATTCAATAATTTCTCAATTTTAAATTTCATCTGAGCAAGGATGGCCACCTTTGTTCTGACCCTCGCTCCCTATACAGGCATTGTAAATGGGAAAAAGGCACAACATGATTGGCATTGTAAGGATTTTCTTCATTAATAGTGAAAAGAAAATGGCAGGTTCAGACTTGTGATTTTATTAATAAAGAAAAAATTCGCATTAACCAGGTCACTTTCCCCTAAAGGATCCCAAAGCATTGTAGGAAAAGACTGTAAAGGATAAAGGATGTACTATTGACAGTCAGTCATTCTTCCGTTGAAAGTCAGCACCTTGTTGGCAGCACTACTACCCAGCTATTTAAGACAGGAAGCGAAATATATTTCATTTAATTGCAGGAATAATGTATGTGGCTAGAGCAGTACTTTGATATGGCATTTGGTCACGTCACACATTTAATAGCTGTGGTCACAATAACTACTGCTACACCATTCTCCACAGCCCAAGTGGTCAACATCACTACGTCTGAACGAAACACTATGGCACTACCCTAAACATCAGCTGGGACACTGATTCTGTGCTGGCTCAAAGGGATATGCTCACATGTTGAATTGCAAACATCGCTCTCCACACAGTGATTACTTAGACATTTTCTCCTCTAAGCAAAAATCTTTGTTTCACATTAGTTTTGAGAACTGAAAGGGTGCGAAAGCCCTCAGAGAACCAAAGTTACCACTCGTTCTTAGTTTGCTCTTCTGGTCGAGGTAGGCTGCAAAACAAAACCTCAATACTGTGACATTTCAGAACACTTTTTGTTCGATTCTGGATATATCCTCAAAGCAACTTTCAATCTCTTTTCCAGAATTATTTCAAAGAGTTTGCTTTCCTTAAGAGTGGGATAAGAGGCAGTTAAATCCTGCAGCTCAGCTTGTTCAAACTTGTATGCAACTGGTCATCTCAGTAAATACACACACAGGCACCACAGAGAGTATCACATCAAAAAGGTGCAATACAGACTGTTTCCTCAAAAGAAAGCCCATTTTGCTTATTGTTTAGAATCTTTTTGTGTCTTTTGGGTGTCTCCTTGTCCTGGAACTGTTTTCCAGGTATGTGAAGAAGTATGACCCCCTTAGTTACTTCCCCCAGCCCATTTTGTGAGAATAAGACAAGTTAATTGTGCTTGACGATATGGATGACCCTTTCAAGTCATGTAAAATGATACTGCTGTGCTTATCGCTGGTAGATAACCACTAATATTATGTGTACTGTCTATGGGAAGAGAAAGGGTCTTGTTTGTTTTGAATGTTTTCAAAGGTAGGAAACAAAGGGTCCTGTGGGGACACCAGCAAACAGCAGACAGTGTAGCTATAGAAATCAAAGTTAAAAGATAGGAACCTGCAGTAAAATATAGGTGAAAGACAAAAATCTGGCTGTTTCTTTATAATAATTCCACTGAGGTGTATAGTGGTGAAGAAGTAAAACATTTTATTTAACTCACACAGAACTCTTAGCTGGAGCTAACTTCTGGAGAGTCAGTATTTTTACTGAATGAATTCCCCAGTTCTGACTCATTTTAACTGGGTTCATGTGCATTAATAAAATACCTTTAAAAATGGGCATCTCTCGGAGTACAGGTCAGAAAATACTTTGTCATTTTGTTCATATAAGACCTAAAGAAAAGGGGGTCTAGAGAGTGAAACCTTTGCATTATTGTATCATTAATCATTACAGCTTAGGAGCACAGGTCACTAAATCTAAGTATAAACAAATTGCTTCAGTAATTTTTTTTCTTTGCAAAGGTGGGCACCAGTCAGCTTATATTCAATAGAAGGGCAAAGCTTCTATTTAAAGCTTCAAACAAAGGATGAGGAAGGATCTAGTCAGCTGGGTAAGTGATGGGTGCATTTATGAGCTGGATTTTGTCTTAGTGAAATATTAATACTCACAGAACAGAATTTTCAGCTTGATTCAGTCTTCTGAGTCTAGTAGACTTTGGAACTAGCCTTTAAACTGACTGCTTAAAAAAACTCCACTCCGCAACACCCTAAAAAGCTTGAGAATAAAATGCACTTATTTCTTTGTAACACTTTACATGCATTGCACTCTGAGGAGCAACATTTTTAAGTCAGTGGAAAATGTCTCATTAGCTTGAGCTGGCTTTGGATCAAGCTCCTGAGGGTTTTCAAAAGACTTTGCCAGCATCTGTGGACTTCAGACAACCTCACTTTTGGAAGCAGAATATAATAGTTTCTAATGCTATTTTAGAATTGTATACCATGCACTGCATCATTTGCGGTAAAACAATATGATAAGAAAGATCAAGTATATATTTCATTTGACAGATTTTGTGTTATCTGCAAAACAAGAATGTAAAGTATAGAATTGCCAGGCAGGCAAAGAGTTGATTGAGGAAAGGGATCTCTCAACAGAGCTCAGTGGAAACACCGCATTTTGGAGAATAATGAAGATCCCAGATCCCCAGTGCCTCAGTCTTTCGGAACAATTAGGGGTTCACTTACTAAGGGTCAGATCATCTCGCTGACCTCTAAACTTTCTGATCTTTAAGAGGCTCCCCAGAAGAGGCAAAAATCAAACAAGAAGGTACTATCTGCCTTTTAAAGTGAGTTTTCAGGAAACCAAAAAGATATTATTTCTCAGAAGTTAATTAAAACATTCTAAATATTTTTGGGTTTGAAGGCTTTCAAAAAGGCAACTATTGTCATAGCTGAGTGAAAACTTAATCTATTTGTTGTATGTTACAGAGAAGAAATGCATTTGTAAATTACTTCAAATGAAAATTACCATTGCTAGTTTTAAATAAAACTTTTTTTAAGGATTTCTTTTCTTTACAATTTGATATTCAGTTTTTATGATATAATAATTGGAAATTTATTGGAAAAATGGAAATTTGGGGGAAAGCAATCAAATTATTTGGGCTGATTTGTTTTGAAAATCTTGCTGAAACATCACATTATTGGTTAGTAGATATGAAATAGTAGGCACATATTAAATGTATGATCAATAAAATGTGCCATGTAATAAAAATGGATTAGTATGGTGAAGTGGGAGCAAATGAATGAGTTAACAGATTCAGTACAACTTTCATCTTTGAAATATGGACACTGAAATGCTGTGAATCCTTTTGATTTCAGCAAAATACCTATAATTTCTTTTTACCAATAATAGAAAACCTCAACATCATGGTGACTGCAATATTTTGTAGCATGTCTGTGAAAAAAGATATAAAAAATTACGTGATTGAAACTGAATGTTTCATTCATGCTATAAATGCATACAGAAAAATATGTACTAGTAAAGGAATGGTTTGTGCTCACTTTATTTACATAATGTTGCAAGAAAAAAACTATCACAAAGGATCTACAGGGTGATAAAATTCAACATTGATACTATCGTGTTGTATTTGAGTGTTAACTTACTATAATGGCTACACAATTTTAGTTCACCTTTAGCATGAGACAGTAAAGATTTAATTAGGAACATAATAACACCACTGTGTGCTTATGTATTTTCCTGTGTTTAACAGAACAAATGGATCTTCTGACTTTTATCTGACCCCTGATACTGCCGTGAAGCATCTCTTTAAAATATTGCAGGAAAACATCCTTTTCGAAACCAATCTTACCATTATACTAGTTTCTGTAACAATGTGTTTTCCTTCCTCTGATGTTAAAACAGAATATAAACTTCAGGCATATTAACAATTTCTCTCCTATTCAGAGAAAATCTCTCACAAAAAGAAGTGACATAAACATCATCTTGACCTTGCTACTGCCCTTGATTTTATGTAGAAAGTACTAAGATTTCAAAGATGCTCATGTACCCAGTCTCTTTGAAATCACAACACTTCTTAGGTACTTAAATACTTTCAAGTATTTAAGCTTTACACTGCAGTGACAGGCTGTCATGTGTAACTCTTAGACAAACAGCAGTGCTCTTCCAAATTCAACAGTAATAGGAATAACTGATCACTTTCGTATTCTGAAGTAAAACTCCTTGTAATAGTTTTCATGTAACGTTTCATTTTGTCTACAAGAAAATCCTCAGATATTTTGCTGAACCCTTTAGGAAAGGCTCTTTTGACCCACATGGAAAATAATTTGCAAGAAAGCAGTGCAAGCATAAGTTTTAGAGCTCTCATAAAACATAATGCATGGGACAAGTGAGGCCATGTTACATAGAAGAACGGACTCTGTCCATAGAGTTATCAGTTAGGTTAGTGGTTAATGTGTAATCTTCAATCTACAAACCCTGAAAAACGAACTCTCTGCACTCCGTATCACCTCAAAAAATGTGTGGGTATAGTCACTTTCCATGATCTCATAACTTAATTACTGATTTTCTTAACTTCACACTATTAATCAGAACCAGAGCTCTCCTTACATCTATTTTTCCACCACAGAGAAAATTTTCATACTAAAAAGCTACTTTCAAATTATCTTGATACACACAGTTTTATTATAGCATTTTTAACCTAGATAAAGCATTTAAACTATTTTAGGTTTTCCTAAGTTATACAATCCAGAGCTGTAATACACAACTGTATTAACAATTAGAAGGTGTATTTCAATTAGCTTTTTCGAGGATTTAATACCCCATTTCATATAAGAAATGGCATTTGCCATTCTAATGAAATTGATCAAGCAAGGTGCCACTAATTTTAAAATTTTAATATCTTTTGTTAGCATCTTTTAAAATGCTAATCTGTATTATGCCAGCCAAGCTTCTATGACAAAGCTGATTTAAATGCAGATTTTTAAATTGCATTCTCTTCTCACAAGCCATAAGATAGACACATAATTTAGAGTTACAGATACCTTTGTAACTATTGTGTTTGTTGCTACTTTGCACTAGAAGTCCCACAGAAACACTTTTTGTTCTAGGTAAGAATGGATTTGACTTTGTTATTTTCCTTTACCATCATCCATACTCAGAGGAAACTAACAGAAATGAGATCCAGGGGCACATTGTGTTCCCTAAAATCCCTAAATAAAGATCTTTTCCCTGAGTTCCCTAAATAAATATCCAGCCTTTGGAAGTGACTGAACTTTTACTGAACCCCAAAGTTTTGGCTTATCTCTTAGGCAATGGCTGGGCTTGTTCTTATTTATGTCCCTATTTAAAACAAGCTGGTTAATTCTTGGGTTTGCTTTCAAATTTAGTCACACATGGAATGTCTTAATTGTTTGTTAAAGGAACAGCAGGTTGTGGTCAGGGTCAAATGCCCTTGTGCTCAACAGATTTTAACTTTGCATAGGACTTACTCTTGAGACTGTGATAAGCAAACCTAGAGGCAGATCATGCTTTATCTGAGGGAAGTGCTGCATGTGCAGGTATGCAAGGGCAGGGGAAAGGAGGAGGGGACCTGAGTTCATGGGACTGGGCATTTTTCACCATAGCAGACAGCGTAGTACGTCTGGTAAATGAGCTTCCAGAGCATGCTTTTTGGAACAGCACTGCATTCTGCAAGATTTGTAGCAAAACAATGCAAGGTGTTTCCAACACACAGTTAAGATGGATGTTAGCAGAAGGGTTTAGGTATATGGGCCAGAAACTTGGTTATGTCTTCAGTCCTGCCAGGTACTCATCACCTGCTTCGTAGGTGCAAGCTGGACCACAGACCTGCTGATGGCCCACCAGTAGGGCCATTCCAGAATTCTATTTTCCTAGACAAGGTGGAGTCCTCCCTGAGTCACCCCAGAAGGATCTTAAAGTAGTTTAATCAACACAGCATAAGGTAATGTAAGATTTCCGCTCACATATGTGAAGATGTCCTTCGATGTACTTGAGGAAAGGTGAGGACCTGAGTGACAGAAGCACAAGGTTCCACAGAAGAGCTGCCTATAATCATGATCCCAACAATTTGACTAGTGCAGCCATGAGCCACAGGCTGGTTGAGTGGTTTATAAGGCAGACTCCCAGGGAGCTGGGCAGTCAAGGCTCTCCTCATTTCCTTGCTTTCATTATAAACCTGATCTTGCCCATTCAGGGACAGATTGTGAGGGGGATTGGAGAGGTTGAATGGCAGTGGGGAAGACATGGACAAATCTCCTTTTTAAATGTGATTTGTGAAGTGTCAGTTTCAGATGCAATGCTCTGTCAGATCACCGAGTGACTCTCCTCGCTGGTGAGCAAATCATCCTGGAAAGGAGAAGTTAAGAGGAGTAAATCAGGGGGTGTTGACCTCCCCTGGCTGTGGTGGGCTCTAGGAAGTGGATGGCTCAGCAGGCAAGCCACCTGCTCCAGCCCGGTGGTTGGCACGGTGTCTGCTTTGCACATCAGGCTGCCACTAGTGAATAAAAAAAGGGTTAACTCAGACTACCATGATTTCAGCTCTGTGCTCTGCAAAGAGAAATAGGAAGACTGCCCTGTGTTTCCAACCAAGGGACTTGTTCTGTTTGATTTTCCTTGGAGAACACTGCTTGCCAACTTTTCCACTCCCTGGAACAAGGGGTCTGGCTGAATTTATTTTCAGCACCCTCCAGGAAATGAGGCTGTTAGGTTGTTAGGTTTATTACCATGAAACTAGAAGACAAATTCAGTTTCTTTAGTACGTGTAGGGGCATGGTTACTAAATTTACTGTGCTTTTACCGAAGGTTTGCATCTTGGAGCAAGTCTGTCTGATGCCTCAATGTGTCTTTGGCTGAAACCCCCCCAGCTCAGAGCTGCCAGAGAGAGCAAAGGTCTTACAGAGGCAGTCACCTTCAGTTAGCTCTGGTAAAAGAGAAATCCTAAGAGCTGTGTCTTTCTCCATGTGAGTGGTATCAGTAAAAGGGCAGTGAGTGCACAAGTGATTAAGAAGGCTGGTTTACAGCAACATGCCAGTCTCCCACAAGACAAAAAGAAAATCCAGGTAGCATTACACAAGAGAAAGGTACATTTCTTTCTCTGATCTCTTTAGTGCTTACAAGATTTAGATAACATGCTTATCATGAAGCAAACGGAGATATTTTGCAAGTTTTACTTGGTGTGGTAACAACTGTTACCCTTTATACCTTTGCAAATACCCTGAAGTTCGCAAGAGTAAGTGCATAAATAAAGTGAACAAACACAGCCTAGCTCCAAATACCTCCTGGCATTTCACATACATCTCTAATTAAATGATGAGGATGAGTTTTTTGTGAGGTTGTAATAAAATGAAATTATTTAAATAAATAACTGACAAAATAGTCATACGGTCAGAATAAATTACCATGATGTTTTTAATTACTAAAGTAAGTTTTGGTAGGAGGGAATGAATAATATTAAAAAGATTTAATTAGTGAATCCAGAGAGAGATTATTTACAGCACTAACATCAACAACATAACATCTAACATAATTAGAGATCAAAGAAAGTCTACCAGGCAAGCAAGACCCTTCTTGCAGAAGATGCTGTCCTAGTCTTTAATTCTTGCTTTTCTCTCATTTAGGTTTCTTTCTCAAGTACTTTTATTTCCTCTAGAATATTTAACTGTACATAATGAAATAATTTTTGTAAAGGCTTAAATAACCTGTAGCAGCTGTCTGTTGGTTCTACAGGATCTAAACTTCAGAAATGGGTGAAGAATATCGACATCACAATCCCACTACATATGAGAGAAAAGGGGAAAAGGGGAACTAAATAACATCACTGTTATTTAGTACAAATGCTCATTTAAATTTTTTTCCCAAGATTCATAAAGGGTTCTTCCGACCTGAGTAATTTCAGCAGTGCTTTAGAGTAGTTGGTCTATGAAATTATAGGGCAAAGGCCTTGTTTTACCTTGGCCCTGTCCTGTGCATTTTGATGACTCTCAGGCATGTGCAGAGTTTAGAATAGGAGACCTGCCAAGAGGCAAAAATAAATAAAATAAGTTAGATGAAATCAATTAGAGGGAAATTTGTGAGGAATTTTTTGTGGATTTTTTTTTCTACTCAAATGTGTCATACCTATTTTTGCAATTTCTCTGATTTGCTCCATGTTTTCTAGCTGTACTCAGGAACCTGTTCCAGGCACTGAAAAATATCTCCTCTGTCTATACTGACTGCAAAGGGAGAACATCTAATAAAAATATTCAGAAGAGGAATTTATATCCGTGAAATTTGTCTTACTTTCTCGTTCTTCACATTTTCTGTCAGATAGTTGAAACCACAGGGATAAACAAAACAAAACAAAACAAACAAAAAAAAAGCTTGCAAGAATTGAATTAAAATTACCAGGTGAAGAAAAATGTTTAACTTGTTCTAATACACATTGGATCTTTGAAATTCCTGCACAATTCTCCAAGAGAAGGAAATAACAGAATTCATGAAAGACATTAATTTTTCAGTAATATTGCTGTAACTTGACAAACTTCAAATTCTTCTACAAAAGTGACTGTTTACTGAATAAACCACATAGGGGCTTCTCTACCAGCCCCACACTACATTAGAATGTATCTCTTGAAAAGTTTTGGTTGGAGGGTTTGAAATTAGTTATTAAAAGCTTTTCTTATCAACAAATCACATACTGGAACAGGAGAATAACATGCCCTCATTTTTCTCCAGCTTTCTGTGAGCTCCAAAGGGCTCTGTCCTTGGTTGGTTTCCCTCCTCCCACTGGAAAGGGCACCTCCTCTCTGGGGAAGGTTGTCTGTAAACACAAGCCCAACTGCTCACACTGATGACTCAAATCCAGCAGTCTGTCCAAGCCCAAAGCTCAGTCTGCTTTGCTCTGAATGTCTCGCCATCGGCTCAAGATCAGTATGGCTCACCTTACCTTAAGACAGAGCTCTTAATCTGTCTTCTAAGCTCTCCTTGCTACTGCTTTTTCCAGTCACTGTGGTGAGCATCACTGGCTGTTCTGTTGCTTGAGCTCATCCAGCACCTTCAGTCTAGGACTTTCGAGGCTCTCTCTAAATTTTGATACACAAAACTTCAAAGCTTTGACCTTCCTCATACTTCCACACAGCTAAAATTACCAGTCCAGCTTTCATTCCTTCACCACAAGATGCTTCTCCCTGATTTTGACAGAGCCCATTTCTTGCTCATTCCTCCATGCCCACATCTGTAAGCAGCTCCCATCTTCCCATCCACCCCCTGACATCACGCACAACACAATTCTCCTGCGTGCAGACTGCAGCCACGCTGCCATCTTGGACAACCTGTGGCACCATCTGACATCACACATTCAGGAACTTTTCACATCACTAATGCTCTCTTTCTACATTGCTCTGTCAGTAAGGGTGAAGGTCTCTGCAAATAATAAATTTTTTAAAAAATGTCACTGCCATAATGCACCTTCAACCTTTCCCCAGGAGCTATCCTTTTTCACAGTCTAAAAAATACCAGATTGCGGGCATGCTGCAAGTGTTACATGCCCCATGACCTGTATCATCACATTATTTTCCTCCATGTCTCTGAATACAAGCCACCTGTTGTCTTGTGTTCTTCACTTTGATTGAAAGTAGTAGATCATAAATGCGTGGAGCATCTCTACTACCTGGCCATGTGTGGGAAATGGCACAGTGAAGCCCTGGTCCACATCTGAATTGCTCAGAGTCTGCAGTACTAGAAATAAAGAGATTTTATGTTCAGCACCTTTGGGATTTGTTATTCAGTTTCAGGACTATGTTTGACTCACACTCCTTCAAAGAAGAGGCTAAAGTTATCCCTAAATGTTTTAAAAATTAATTATGATTATTATAATGATTTAGCATCTACTGAAATCAGGTGCCTTTCTCAAAAAGCATTTCTGGAATTGAATATTTTCATTCTTCTTATTTTTGCCTTCATTGTGGAATTGTAGAGGTAATATTTTAAATTAATTGCTATACAGGGTGGCTAAAGCACTACTTTGTGGGATAACCTTGCACAGTGTTCAATTTAGTTTGAATTTCAGATTTGGTGATCACTGAATTGCATATAGTTCTCTTTCTTTCTCAAGTATTGAGAGGTTCTTCTCAAAGGCAAAAGGCAAGTCTTTCTTGGAAGCACATTTCTGGTGCTCTGACTCCAAAGTTTATTCTTTCTGCAGGGATCTACAGTTTCTATATTTTTATAATCCAAACCAAATGTTTTCTGAGGCATAACAGAAAGCTTTACTTCTAAGCCATTTGAACTCATACATTCAAAACATATTAAACATGGGTAGATGATGACTGCAGAAAAAGATATTTCTAGATGTGGAGTCTTTTAAAAAGAGCTAAACCTCCTTTCCTTTCCAAGAAAAATATATCAAATTCCCTATGTTTAGTGTATTTCAAATTCTGTCAACATGTCATAATCTGTTAACAGGAAGCTGCCTACTGGTTTGCTCACTGCCAAGATTAGGGGTGACATTCCTACACTCTTGAAACCAGTGACAAAACTTCCTTTGACTTTAGTAGGCAGAAGATTTAATCCATAGCAAGAAAATCTTTATTCTTATATTTTAAGAATGGAAAAGAATGAAAAGCCTTCTTCCAATTCATACTTAACTCCGTTTTCAGATGCTGCCATGTAAGAATCATTTACACTGTCATCCTTCTCTAGAAAAATATTATCCTAGTTGCTTTTGACACTGAAGGCAGGAGGTAGCATATAAGGTGTTTTTGCAGCACACAGTAACAACTACAACAAAAGATACTGTGGAAAGGCAAAAGCAAGCACTGAAAATTAACACTTCTATTTCAATTTTACTAATATGGATTTGCTACCTTTCCACAAAGAAGAATGAACATAATTTCTTTAGATAGAAAATTATATTTTTAAAGATAATTATTTTTTTCAGAGTGATGTTTGTTGGGAGGAGGTGGATGGAGGAAGAGCTGATTCAAGATTCAATAAAATAGGTGCGGGGAAAAAGTAGGCACAAAAACTTTTATTGACTTTGTTGGACTTCATGTCGCACCTTTCTCCCCTGTGTGACAATAAAATACTGTGCAGCAAGGAAAGTTGAACTCCTAACTTTTCTTCTGCAAGAGCCTTCTTTAGAAGAATTTGGCAAAATGCTTGAGCCATGAGTCCCAGCTGAATTGTATAAGATTAGGATTAATTTCCAGAGGTAAATATAATCTAGGTATCAGGAACACAGTGATTTGGTGCATAAGTAGGCATCAGACCTACAAACCTTGCAAACACTGAAGGTCTCTGTGAAAACTTATTAAATGACACAAGCACTCCCCATGCAGTGAGACCAGAGTATTCATTGTCTACCCAAGGAGACAAGGACACGAGAGCACAGATTTTACTGTTTTTTGGAAAATCCTTCTTTTAATGGCAAATTATATGCTAACATTTAATAATAATAATAATAATAAAGAGTAAATAAAAAAATTTTGGTCATCACTCTTGCCTATGATTAGAATTTTGTTCATTCTTCACTTCAGGTCACTACACAAGGAACCTAAAACACCTTAATTTTCATCTATCTGAAAAAAGTTCCTTCACAGAAAAGTGATTTTGGATTGGGACAGGTAAGCACACCAATGCTCATACCCAGGACAAGCTAGAGGATGATTCTTCAGAGTGCCACTGACTCCAATTCTGTCCTATGGCATACAGAGAAGTTTACAATGAAATATTTACAATTTACAATGACATATTTTTTGATTGATTGTTCGTTCAAATATTGACCAGACCTATGTCATGTAGAAGTTTCTGTGACTGAGATAATAAAACCATACTTTATTATGTAAGCCGCTTCATAATTCAGCTCAAAACTAAGCAATCCTTTAATTACACATAAACATTACAAAATTATTATAATTAATGTGTAGACTAGATGAAAATCATTTAGGAATCAAAGGATCACTGAAAATCAACAGGACCTAGGCTCTTGAGTCAGTGCTTCCAAAATAGAAACCCATCAGGGCAGACAATTTGAGAGTCACATTCCTCCGAAACTGGAGTTATTTGCTCACCTCAGCACAGGCTCATCGTAGCACAAGACTGAGGTTCTGCTGACACCTCTTGGTAAACGTCTGAACAGCAGAACTGATGTCACACAATCAAGTAAATGAAATAAAACACATATATAGAAAGCATGAGTAAAGGTACAGACATGTCTTCATTCTATAACAGAAAAGTTTCCAGTTGTTGGTAAGTCATAATGCAAGTGAAGTTGGGGAAAGGGCAACAAGGAAAGGTAAAACCAAAATTTGCTGCTAGATTTTTTTGTCAGATCTTCCCTGACCAAGATGATGAGTTCACTTCCTACTGAGTCAATATACTACTTGCAGTGAGTCATTGTGGAGATGCTGACTAAGCTGAAAGAGATTTGCTAATGACTGGATGATCAGCAGAATTATAATTAATATCAGCAGACACCAGTATCTGTTTTGCAAATGATCAGAATCATGCTAACATGGGAGGGTGATAAGATGACAAACACTACCAAGAGATTTTCAAACTTTTTGTTTTATATATAGGATGATAAATGTTTGCTTACTCAGCAATTTATCCTCAAAACACAGCAAATACCAAAACTGAACTCTGTTGGTGTTGGTTGGGCCCAAGAAAAGGTAAAATTTTAGGAGAAATTTACTTTATGCTACAACACCCACAATTAAGATAAGCTTCAAATTTGTAGTCATAGCACAGTCCTAATGTGAATCACTTTTATTTTTGTGTTAAGCAAACATACTGAAAAAGGCAGAAGAGTGGTACACCTTTCATTGTAAGGGTTTCTGTTATCAGGCTGCACATTGCACTCTCTTTCATCTGTACAGGGGGTACATGGCGTCCAGCAAGAAAAATACATTTTGGGCAGTGGTTTAGACACTATGTGAACATGTATTAACTGCTTTCCTGATAAGAAAAAATTAAACAGTGTAAATTTGCTCCTTCTGCTGTTGTTCATTTCCTTCTTCCCCCCCACCCCAAAAAACCAAGAAATTTACAGTATAGAAAAAAAAAATTAACTTTCTGTCCCTGGTGCGCTCACCTTTGAAAGAAGATCACTGCTTGTACAATTACAGGTCCAAAGTTCTTACCTTGGACCACTGTGTAGTTGGGGATGTTTTTTGTATATTCCCACCTTCATCCTGGATCTAGGATGAACTGAAAGGCATTGTGATGGATAATTGCTGTGCCTACTGGACGCTTGCCAGCCCACTTGGGAGTGACCCTGCCCTGCTCTGAGAGCGCTGCTGGAGCCTGAGGGGAGCCAAGGAGCACCCGTGTGCCTAGGCTGCCCTCTCCCGCCCGCTCACGGAGCTCCAGCTGGGCGGAAGATGGGCACAGCTGCCCAAAAACTTCCACTACCACCACTCAGACCGGCTGCTTTTACAGCACGAAGCTGATCTTTGGAGTGGTTGTGAAATGGCCAGGATATTGAGATGCAGAGCTGTTCAGTCAGATATACGACAGATAACGATGGCCGAGCTGCTAAACAGTTAGGTCTTCTGGACAAACATCAATACATTCATCCCGGACAACACCTTCAGGCTGAAAAAGACATTTTCACGAGGCAAACTGCAGCTCTGAATCAGATGCATGGCCTCTCCTGTCTACAAAATTAATTTGCAGTAGGCTGACCAAAACTCCCAGACAAACGGTGCACATACAGCTTGTTTGTGTTGCACACTGGCAAGCAGAACACTTGACAGAAGGTATTGAGCTAATAAATCTCCCCACGATTCAAATTTGTGTGCATATACAATTCTGTCTGGGAAGCTTCAGACAGAAACAGCCTTGGCTTGCCAGTATTCACCTAAGCAAGTTGCTCAGACAGCTAGCAAGCGTTTATCAGCATCGGGCATGTCAAGGCATTGCCATTAACCTCCTTGCTGGGGGCATGTTCTTGAGCTCCAGAACAAAAAGTGTAGTTGTAGTCAGCAGCTGTCCTGCTGCCGTGCAAAGGAATAAGATCAACAAAGAAACAAGGTAAGAAGGAAAAATGACCAAAAGAGAGGGGATGAGAGAAAAGAAGCCACATAGCTGTTGTTTAAGATGTAAGCAAAGATGATGAACATGGTTATGTCACTTAGTAACAGTGACGATTATGGGGCTGGCATATTTCATATGTACACAATCCTCAGCCTCTACACAGGATATCCAATTAGAGATGGATATCTCTTTCCATTAAGAGCAGGCAATCAAGGCACAGTTCTGCACTGGTTTAACTATAAAGGTTTGATGCCATTTCCAAAATGTTTTAGGTCATTGTCATTCCAGGTGATCACTTTATTATAAACAACCATGGGTGCTGGTTGGGCTTACCAAACCTTTAAAGACCACACACAAACCTCCATGTCTCCTGCTGGTGCCATTAACCACACATACACAGGAGTTTAGACTGGATGAAGAGCTGCAGTGAAGTCCCCCAGGCTGACAGGACAGCTTGGCAAAGGCTGCGGGCAGGTCTTACTGGAGGAGCCATCTTCACCGGGACCAGGCGGCCAACTGGTCCTTTGCTCTTAGGGCGAAGAGGAGTCGCTGGAAACTTGTAGAGGCGTGTTCGATCTTAACGCACTAAAGGTTTGTGCGAACCAAGCCAGGTGTAGCCTGGAGCAGGCTCAGGGGTGACCTTGTTGCTCTTTACAGCTCCCTGAAAGGAGGTTCCATCCAGGTGAGGGTCGGTCTCTTCTCCCAGGCAACCAGCGACAGAATGAGAGGACATAGGCTGAGCTAGGGGAGGTTTAGGTTGGACGTCAGGAGGAATTTCTTCAGAGAAAGGGTGATTAGACATAGGAACGGGCTGCCCAGAGAGGTGGCTTCTATTCCTAAAGTGCTTAAGGAGAGACTGGATATGGCACTAACTGCCGCGGTTTACTTGACAAGGCCGTGTTCTGTCACAGGTTGATGATCTCGGAAGTCCTTTTCCAACCTAATCGATTCTGTGATTTTGTGACTTGGCTTCGAGCTGCCTGAGTCACAGAATCAGAATCAAAGGATCGCCCCCACCCATGAAGCAGCTCGGTTTTCGGGCCAGCGCGGAGGGCAGCTCTGCAAGCCAGACCTGACCCCCTTCCCTCACCGTGCGCCAAGGCTGGGGAGCCGAGCGGAAAAAGAACGAAAACCTGCGATTTTATTGTTTTGCAAACGTTCCCTGTAAGGAGGACGAAACCCGCGCGGTGCCGGGTACGCGCCCCTCCGCCGCAGCAGCGCGGTGCCCGGGAGGGCAGAGCGGAGACCGAGGGCGGCGGGGCCGGGCCCTCAGCCG
>VWZN01016688.1:94188-138813 GCA_013396955.1 Regulus satrapa
CCCTTGCGCCGGTGCCTCCGGGCACGTCCCGTGTGTGCGGGGCCGGCGGGGCCGGCGGGACCGAGGGTTGCGGGAGCAGCGGCCGCGTGGCGGATCCCTGACGTTCGGTACCGGTGCGTGTGTCAGGGAAACCCAGGCCTCCGCCCGGGCTGCAGCAGCGTCAGCAGAGGAACAAATAAATAGTCTGTTTGTGTAGGGTGGCACATCTGTAACACCTTCTCTGTAACCTTCTCCCTGTGTTTCCACCGTATCTGGGTACACAAGGCATTACGGTGTAAGTTTGGCTAAAACGGGTTCGATTTTATTTCACTTCCTCGAGGCACGGTGCATTGTGCACCGGCCAGCAAGGATTTACATTGCATTTAGACCAAACTGCTTGCCGGTATGAGCTAAAGCTGGAAAAAAAATGACTTTCCTAGTTGACTGGAAGGCTGAACTGTGTAAGCCCTAGTAGCAGGTATCTAGTCTTTTTTTTATGTACTGGAGGAAGGAAGCAGGTAAATTCAGCCACGTGGATTAATCTCTTGTGGCTTATTTGTTTTGTTTGTTGTTTTGGGGGTGGGCTTTTTATTTTTTAAAGTTATTATTGTTATATATACACATTATGCGCATATTTGTGGGCATTAGTGGGAGGGAGGACTAAACCAGAGACCATTTGTGTAACCAGGAACCATGTTTTGGATACATCTAGTGATCAGGTTTTATATTTTAGCTTGAAAATCTTAAGGGTCTTGGTTTGGTTGGTGGGGTTTTGGTTTTTTTTGCTTACTAATCTATCTTGTGGAAGGAATATATGTGCGTTTCACCATTTTTCTGGTGCTCTGTGGTTTTTTTCTGACAAGTGCTCTGCTGCTGTGGTGCCATCACAAAAGAATACTAGTAGCTCACCTGGGACCAGTGTGTTGGTTCTGTCTTTCTTTGCTCCTTAGCCCTGTATGTTTGTGTGAAATTCCAAATGCCCTTAATCGTGCTGGCTGTCATTCCTTGATGGATAGAGTTTGCTTGTGTGCATGTCTTTTTTAAAATTACAAAATTGTCTTTTATAAATTCAGGTGTCGGATTACCATGGATGTAAAATCAGCGATCCCTACTGCTGGCTTGAAGATCCCGATAGTGAGCAGACGAAGGTAACCTTTCTTTGCATGGGAATGGCTGTTTTCACATGGTTCTCTTTTACAGACCAGATGCGTTGGTATTCTGCTTTTGAAAAACCTGCCAGTGCTTTCTGAAAACTTACACAGTGAACGAAGGTGTAGTTCACGTGATGTATCTCATGGCACCAACAGCAGTGCCATTATTTTGTCCCTGTGTTTTAATGCAGGAAAGGTTGAATGGGGCTTTGAGCAACCTGGTTTAGTGGCAGATGTCTCAGCTGATGGAAGTGGCATTGAACTAAATGATCTTCAAGGTCCTTTCTTTCCCAAACCATTTCGTGGTTCCATGAAGGTCTGGAACGCTTGGTATAACTTAGATCACAGAATTTTTAAAATTAAACCCTTGCTTATCTTGCACCCATGTTTCTTGGCCAGTTTGAATGCTCAAGGTGGTGGTGTTATACTGAAGACAAACATTTAAAATTTAGGATGGTTTTTCCACTGTCCTAAGTAAATCTAAAATTGCCATAATAAGATAATTAGGAAAGGGTGGAAAGAAAGCTTGGGCTTGCTTTCTTCAAAAACTGACAATGTGTGGGTACGTTTTGGGTTTTTTTACTCCTTTTTAAAGGCAAAACCAACAATGTTTTCCTCCTGAAGCTAGGTTTTGTTAGTGTCTGTATTACAGATTGCAGGTGTTGCAGTGTTTTCAGCCTACACTCTGGTGTAGCGAGAATGTGCTGCTGGAACTGGTCTTTCACTGAGAGAGAATCCTGAAAAGTAATGTCTGTGAGCCAGTTCCTCTGATATTCACGGCATAGGGAGTTGTAGGGATGATGGCCAGAAAGTGATAGGTGACAGTGTGGAGGGGTTTTCCTCCCCTCCACATAATTGTATTTCCAGATCCAAAACACTGGATTCTGCCCAGTATGCATGATTTTGTCAGGAAGTTGATGAAGGGTATGATCGCCGTTCAAAAATACCTCACGGCGTGGCTTTCCATTAGCGAGATTTCTTACAGGTTCTTCTGTGTATGTGTTTACCTTACACATTTTCATGACATTTCTGACGGTCAAATAAAACTTACAGTAACTGTCAAGAGCAAGATAAAATGTGTGCAGTTAGCACATATAAATATTTGCTGTCAGCATATATAAATAGGTGGATGAAAAATGTTGATTTGGGATCAGGTTTTAGTGAAAAACTCTGCTGTGGACATTAATATTGAAAATTAGCTCTTTAGAAAGTTGGGATAAGTAAACACAGGCTAATTTTGTGCCAGATTGAGAGGAATGTATGTGTGGGAGGTGTGGTTATGTCTTTCTTGTAGAGATGACTTGCAGACACCTATTAAAGTGTGTCGGGATCCTGTGAAAGATTAGGAGTTGAGAAAATGCAAGGACCTGATATCTTGTGTCCCTATATTCAATACTGTAGCCACATACTGTGAGCGGGTTGGGTGGGAACAGTTGGAGGACAGTGAATCACATTCCCTAGAGCTTGCAGTTTGTATAGGAGGCAGAATAAGGAATAGGGAGTTATAACAACCTCACAAAAGTGCAGCAGCCCAGACACAAGTTGTCATACTGGTGGAATGAAGGTCATTACATCTTACTTGCTTACACTGGAGAAACAACTCACCTGGGCAGGATTTTGCAGTGCAAAATTGCAATAGCAGCAGTATGACAAAAGCAGTGGATAGAGTTCCTGTGTAAGTATGCAAATATATCATCTTATTCCAAAGTTTCAAGCATTACTGAACAAAGGAAATAATTTTTTTTCTGGTTTATCTCTTTCATATAAGAAGTGAATAAAAAAAATGCTCAGATACACAAATATGTTGGAATTCTGCTTTTCTAGGTGTAGCAGGAATAGACGTGTCAAGCATTGGTGTGCTCACAGAAAATAAATGAGTAGGCTTCACTTAGTTTCTGTGTTGAGTCAGTGGAAAATAAAGTTTGCTATTCACTGAAGCATGGAGAAAGAAGCAGAGATATGTGAAGTTGGTTTTAACTCTTAAATGTCCGTGGTGATTTCACCTGATGTCCACTGTAGAGCGAAAGGGACTGGAGTGAAGGAAATTACTCACAACAGCTATGAGTTTAAAAAAATTATATTTCTTTTCTGTGACTAGTCCAAACTAGTCCAAATACTATGGAAGCCAAATGTGGACTCTTGATAGCTAGAAGTTTACAAACAAGTGAGCATAAAAAGGTGCAGCGTTTTTTTGTAATTGGCTGAATCAGGTGTTTTTGCAGTTTGAGCAGAGTGCAGATGGTGCTGTACCTGATCCAGTATAGTTTATAGGTTTCCATTAGGTCAAGTGGTTGTGTGGTTTCTCTCTGCCTTCTCTACCCCTCCTGCACTGACATGAATGCTTCTGTCCCTCCTTTGCATGGGTAGAACCATCACAAGGTGATGTGCAGGGAGGGAACACTTTTGTGGATGAATATTTATTGACATATGTGCCTGATCTACGTCATCCCAAGTCCACGCAAAGATGATCTCTCAGATGATCCAAGGATGGGATCTTTCCTTTTCTAGCCACCCACAGTCTACTTTTAATGAGGTGAAAGTCAAATAGATCTAGAAATTTTTTAGCCAGGTCGCAAAGATGATCTTATTATGTGTGCAGTGCATTTATCTGCTACAAAAAAGAAGGTTTTTGAAATCTGCAGGTGGCTAAGCAGGTACAATGCACATTTTTAGAGCTGATAAAGCCAATCATGAAGTCACATACTCAATCTCTTGTGGAAAAGCTGTTGTTCAAGAAGCTCGCACTTCCATGTTCACAATCTGTGTGCTTTGCTCTATCTCTTTTTTTCTCCCTCTGTGTGCTTGGTTGGAGCAGCCGAGGGCAGCTATAAGTGAGCAAACTCCCTTCTCCAGATATGTAAATAAAAATGAGCCCTTGGTCAGGTGGGGAAGTTCCAGTCTCACTTTGGGGAAGGGAAGTGCAGAATGTGAGTTCATACTCTGCTGCTGTTTGGCCACTGACTTCTAAGACGGATTGAGGAAACATTCCTGGCACAGCTGAGATGTGCTACGCTGGTGAAACACTTGTGGTTATGACATAGGCCACAACTGCAGCACCACACTTTCACTGTTGTCTTGGCTTTGGCTTAGTTGGGCTTTCAACTTCATGGTTTGTTTCAGCGCTGTGGGAAATAAGCTCATTTTTAGAGTGCAGTGAAGCCTTTTGCTGCTGTATCACTCATATACAGGACCTTGACTCGCTGACAGTGTAGGCAGTAATGCTGAGCTTGTTCCAGACATGAGGGATGGACAAGTGATGAAAAATGTGGGGTTGGGTTGTACTATTCTGAACATGTGTATATTTGATTTAGGACTAGAACTGAAACTCTCAAATCTACAATTAAAAGGATTTTTAGTTATAATAGACCAGTGTTTTGTTCACTTTTTGATAAATTTTCCAATTACACTTTGAATATTCCTCTGCTAAACACTAAAAAAGTAAATGCTCAGGGGAAAGTCACAAGAACTCTGGTAAATTTTTTTTTTTAATACCTACGAAAGGTATGTGCTCTCTTGTAGGAGTTGCACTGAACTACCCTTGACTGAATGAATATATATATGAACTGTAAATACTTTGCAGAGTAGCAACAAAGACTGGTCATGTTAAAACATGATTTATTTTCTGAGGCTTTTTCTTGTCAAGTACACTGTTAGTGGAATAATTGTCTTGATAGAATAGCTTAGTAGAATGTAGAAAGGTGATAATTTGTAAAAAATCATGTTTAAAAATAATTTTTGGCATGTGTTTCTTATATGAAACTTAGTTTGGCTGTTGCTTTAGAATAACATTTGGCCTACTTAATGGCCAGACACTTCAGCCTCAAGTAGACCATCTCTGCTCTTAGTACAATGTTTTCAAAATGGTTTTGCTTTTCCGATTACCTTATTTTCCATAATAGCCACAAGCAGTTGCCTTACTTGGACCCTTATTCTGTCCTTTCTGCTGCTAGCAAAGTCCTGGTTCAGGGCTTGTGGTACATTGTCAGATGCAGAAATCTACAGATACAGTAAAAATCTTCCCAGGTTCCTGCAGGTGTACAGTTACTGATAGCCCTGTAGCCTGGGTGGTATCTGTTTATCTCATTGTGGTGGATGGGGTTATTTACTGTGAGAGTTTCTGCTCACATATGTTCCTGTACTTTATCTAGAGCAATAATTCAATTATGTATTTCTTTTTAAACATGAGTGCAACCTCATGCTCAAAAATGTGGAAACAGAAAATTTTGAAATCGGACTGTATTCTTCTCCATAAAACTCTTTGAAAGATCTGTAATTCCTTGCTCCTTTTTCATACAGCCATGGTATTCCTTTTACAAATAATCTTGGAATCTTAGATGCATACTGATTGGAAATGAGAAAAAGATACTAAGTTCCTGTAAAAGCAAAATGACGAGGTGATACAGTTGTGAGTGTAATAATTAGTCTGTAAGCATGCTCTTGGGCAACAAATGCTTGAAAGGAAAAGTCTGTGTTTCTTCTTTGAATATCACTAATAAAAGCAGATGTGGTAAGATGTGTCTATGCAGTTAAAAGTGGGTAACACGCAGTTCCAGTGTACCCTTGCAGCAGTGTTGTCATTTTGGCCATGTTGTTGATGGGTGAAACCAAGATGTGTGCCACTTTCTGTTCCCTGCATGTAAGTGGAAAGTGCTTTTGGCCATCCAGTACGCTGGATGGTCTTACACATGCTTCTGTAAGGCATAATTTTCCCTGAAAATGTCACAGGACTGAGAGAAGTTAGTTTATTTGTGTAGGATCCATAGTCCGTATTTTTGTTTACGTGGTCTTTGAAATTCACACATTTCCATTTATAGAATTCAGGTACACATAATTATTGGGTAGATTTGATTAAGTTTGTTCATCATGGGGGGGACAGTTACAGCAGTACAATGTGGAGGCTGCATGACTTACCACTGGGATGTGCTGTGCACATATTAATTCTTCACCTGAGCAATTAAGACGTGACTGAGCACTGATAGGAGCTGGTGAGTGTGTGCCAGGTACTCTGCCTGTACCGCAGCTGGCTTTTCTGAAGATCTGTGGAGCACAAGTTGTGCAACGTGGGTTGTAGCCCTGCTGTTCCTGTGCGTTGTGCCCTGCAATGAAGTGTAACTTCACCATAACTCAGATGTTGTTACAATGTGTTGATCTGATTGCTCTGTGACAGATTCGGGACAGGTAGAAACAACAGGCTCTTTCAAACCCTCTTCTGGGAAAGAGCCTGTGTGAGCAAGGGATGAGTGGACAGGATTTTGTGCTGGAGGTGAGGGGATGGAGTCCAAGGGTGACGCTGCAGCTGCCACTGTGACACACGGTGTCCTGTCCTACTTGCTTGGTTTTAGAAACAGAAAAGCCTGCTTGTTAGCAGCTGTGATTCACCTTAAGATGCTTAGGTATTAATTTTATGTTAATGCACCATGCTATTAATAGGGATGGTGAAGCACCAACAGAGCACCAGGTTTTCCATGCATACAACAAACAGCTGGAGTGGTTGTGGTTTTGATCACTGTCCTTAAGTGTTTGTGACAAGGGAGCTGGAGTGTTTCAAAGAAACCAGACTTCCCAAAGTTTTCAGAGACTGGTATTTTTTTTCCTAAGATCTGATCTGTGTGCAGTACGTTGGGCTTCTCACGAAATGCTAGCTGGGACTTACGCTGTGTGTTATGTTAATAATATGAGCAGATGATGTACATTTGTGTCATCTTAAAGTCCTTCACTGTTCCTGACATAATAGTGCAATAACGTGTGCAATATGTGTCATTTAGGGAAATATGAGAGATTTTAAAAGCATGGAGCCTTTGGAGTTTTTACTTTAGTCTTTGGGGGGTTTTGTGTGTTGTTTTTTTGTTTGTTTAGGGTTTCTTTGATTGTTGGGATGTGGTTTTGGGTTTTTTTAAGGGGAAAGGCAGCAGGACTGTCTTGTCTTTTGGTTGGTTACTCCAGTGTATTCCCTGGAGAGTTATTATTCAAGATATAAATTAAGTTTTATCAAAGAATTGTTGCATAATGCAAATAAGCATGTAGGATTCTTCATGTGTGACCCTGCATTCTCTGTATTGGGGAAAGATGTCTGTGATGCATTGCTTCTGAAAATGTTTTCTGTGGAAAACAGGCATTTCTGCTTGAGTTTATTTCTTTTTTAAATTGTTTTCTTCCAGGCATTTGTGGAGGCTCAGAACAAGCTCACAGTACCCTTTCTCGAGCAGTGTCCTGTCAGAGGACTGTTCAAAGAACGAATGACTGAACTCTATGATTATCCTAAGTACAGCTGCCACTTCAAGAAAGGGAAAAGGTATGTAAGGAATGTCTTTGGAGGTGGTGATGAATGTGAAGCAAGTCAGAAGCAACTATTAATTAGGAAAATGAATTATAAATTATATTTGTATTTATTTCTTTGTAGTTGGGAAGTAGGAAAACTAAGCCAGTGTTAACATGTCTGGTTGCATGATGCAATGCACAAGGTGCTTGACTCTCTCCAGTTCCAAATCATATTATCTTCTTCTTTTGTTGTCTTTTCTTTTTATAAGAAGAAGAATTTGTGAGTTTATCAAATCTCAGACAATTTTGTAGAATAATTGTTGTCAAAGTCAAATTTCAAGGAGTTCTTTCCAGAAAGGCTTGGTCATTGTCAGTGTAGTTAAAACAGCATAAGCCTGTCACGAGCATTTTGTTCCACATGTTTGCTAGAACACTGCTCTTACGTTGGCCATTCTTTGAGCAGCTGGTAGGCTTTTTTTGGTTAGTCATAGCCAGTGAAAAGCAGTAGGAATTCCCTTGTGAAAAACTGTTCCTGTAGCTGCAAGGGATATGGGAAAAATAATTTGGCAGATTTAAAGCAACTGATGGAAAAAGAAATCTTATTTTCTTAGAAACAAAGAATCCTGCTATATCCACTGCCTAACATACTCGAATCCCTGTTTTAATTCTGTGGCTAGGTGAAGAGATGTGTTTCTGTGTCTTACCCGAGGTCTGGGTGCTGCAGCTGGTACTGAATTTAATGTGACCTCTTTTAGAAACACTTAGCAAGCTTCTAGAGAAAGGGAGTGAAGGGGTTTAACTTAATTACATCTAAAGATTGTTTTTGCAGTTGAAAGAGAGATAGTGCAAACAACCAGCCACTCTTAATCACGGGAGACACAGATAATATTTTTCAGTATTTACAATTTGTTTGATCCTTGTTGGGTGGGTACCCAGATATGGCATGTATATGTTCACCATCATCCACGGATGATGAGAAGGAGAGGATATCTTGTTGCCTTAAGATTTCTACACAGATATTGAGAGGGATTTGTTCTAGTGGTCTGTGCTGTGAGGAAGGCACTGATAAGGGAGGGAAATTCTGTACTATGTGGGGTTTGGTGCAAGTATTATGGTGGGGAGTGAACCCAGGCTGTTTGTGGATTTAATGTGGATTTTAATTGTTATGGATGCAGCACAACTGGATGTGTCCAGTGTGTTGAGGTGTGAGGTTAAGCCCAGAAGCAGTGGAGCTGTTTGGGACAGTGCTGCACCTGGGGAATCATGCCTTATTGAGTGAGTCAGGCAAAGCTTGTTAGTTGGTATGTGATCTGCTCATGCAGATGTAGCAGGTGACCAGGTCTGGATTCTCTGACCCATTCTCCCTGTGCAGTGCAAACATGTCTGGGTGTTACCTTCAGTGCTGTTAAGGCTTAATGTTGCAGAAGGGCTCATGGCAGTGACAAATACAGTCTCTGCTAAGAGATGCAAATTTTTAATTTGATACAGCTGACTGTCCTCCAGGAAGAACATTTGTGCCAGGAGCTTAATGTGCTTGTAATTCATGGCACTTTACTTCGACTTTAATAGATGTCTTTTTGGTCTTTCTTAGTGATACTCTATTTCTTGGCATGTGCTGGATTTAAATCAGAGCAGTTTAAATATAATATAGAAAAGCCCTGTGTTGTGGTGTGGTGTTTGAGGCGATCAAGAGGTCTCTACCAAGTTACAAAACACTTAAATAAGGTGTGGGGTAAGGAGCTATTATTCTATTTGAAGAATTATTTTTAACTTCTCATGACCCTTAGAAATTCTAAAATTTAACTACTTTTGTTTTCTGATGAAGAAGCTCCTAAAGGACAGTGTCTGAAGAGTTGTTCTGTAGAGTATGCAGAAAAGAGGGATGCCCAGGGAAGTGTTGTGTTTGTCTCATTGCTTGACTTTTGCTTCCCAGCTTGTTGCCCAGCATTGCAGAGATGAAATTGGCATGAAATGCCTGATCAAATAGAAAATTACTTTTGTTTTTCTTCTATTTCTTTTAATCTTTCAGTTTTGCACTTGCTGAACATTACTGTTATTACTTGAACATATTACTAGCTGATATTGTTAACCAGGCCTTTGTGAGTATATTTCCCCCTCTGGCTTTACCAGGTTCCCATGTTTGTACCCAAGTACTTGTCAGTCTTAGGGAATATATGAACTTAATTTTACATTTAAATGTTGCTCTGTGAATTTGCCTGTTCCTCCAGGTGAAGCTGCTGTCTGTTTTTTTTAAGTCACATGTTTGTGTAGTAAAGTTCTATGAATACGGGTGTTAATTTCTTTGAGCTCTGTAGCATCTTAGGATGTGAAGAATATCTGTCACTAAAGACAACTCTGTAATTGTCTGTTCCTACAACATTTTCAAACATGAATTTGTAGGGACATTGAAACAGTTTTGGTACTGTTTCACTTGAACATAAGTCTGTCATCCAGTACGGATTGAAAGCAGCTGTATGAATGACAAAGCTGAGAACATAAGGGATGGGAACCTGTGCCAGTACTTGTAAAAGAGAGATGCTGCAGCTGCCAGAGATGTTTAATATAGACAGTTATGTGGAGTTTATAATATACTTGGAATTCTTTGAAATGCACTGTGGCAGATGGAGCTTTTATTTTTAAAGGATATTTTGGATGCATCCTACCCTTGATTCCTGCTCTGCAGGAAAACTTGGGTTTCCCTAATCTATTCATCTGTGTTTTATTTACTTCATGACAACCTCATACAAGTTTTTTGTGCTTGCCTGACTGAAAATCAGAGTTCTTCCTACTTAATTTTTCCCTCTTGTATCCTTTTAGGTATTTTCACTTCTACAATACAGGGCTCCAGAATCAGAGAGTTCTGTATGTACAAGACTCCTTGGATGCTGATGCCAAAGTTTTTCTTGATCCAAATAAGCTTTCTGATGATGGCACTGTGGCCTTACGAGGTTAGTGAGACAGCAGTTTGTGTTGTGTAAGTCTCTGTCTTCAGCAGAAGCTGAAGATTTAATCAAAGTAATTACAAAAGCCCTATGTAGGTTTTTATGGTGTTTCAGAAGAACACTTCTAAATCTCATTGTATCCACAATTAACTTGGTTCGGTTTCACAATGCTTTTTTTCACAACTCTGTAATAGGTTTCCAGTGAAATATGAGAAGCTCTTGATGCTGTCTGTAGCAAGGAAAAAAAGTTAATGTATTTATATTGATCAGTTCTCTTAAAATTGTATTTTGCACCTTTAACAGAAGGCAGCGAGTTAGAGACTGTGAAGGAACACAGCATTAATTTCTATGGTCACAAAATTGTCTGTATTTGCTAAGGCTGTAACTTCTCTTAGTTGTCCATTTTCACACTCCCTAGTTCTTCATTTGTAGAGACAGGCTCTTGGACCTAAAAGCCCTCTAAGTCTGTTCAAGGGTTGTTAATAAAAACAGTTGGTGAATGTTTCCCTAAATGTGACCTAGTTGAAAAGAATCAATACGGCTTTTTTATGGAGAAGTCCTGCCTTAATCTGTGTATATTGCATTCATATAATCTCTGTATTTTTAGAAGTATTATGGCATAGTTTGCTTGCAAATGCACTTAGAAAACCAACAGCTGTGTAACAAGAGGGAAAATCCCTGGTGTTGATTAATGATTTAAGGGCAGGGAAAGGAAGAACTGATGGGCTATCAAGTGGAAGTCACCAGTAAAGCCTTGTCAGGAGCTGTGCTAGGATTTGCAGTGTTCATATGCTGAACATACTAGAAAAAGGAGTGAGCAGAGAGGTAGCAGAGTTTGGTGACAGTATAAAGTTACTCCTGGCTGAACAACGACTGAAGAGTTGCAGGAAGACCTTGCAATAAATGAACAGGTAAAAGTTTCTGTGCAGATAAATTAAGGGATACACAGGGGTCAAACAATCCTAACCGCATTTAGGGAGGAGTGGATGGAGTGAACTCTTGATCTCACGATGATCTCTTTGGAACAATGCTTGGAGTGTAATACATAATTCCATGAAAATGTCAACTGGGTTCTTGGTAAAAGCCAAACAAGTACATCAAATACCAATTAATTTATCAGGAAGAATTTTCTCCCTGGGAGTGTTCAAGAAACAGCTCAGTGTGGCACTCAGTGCTGAAATTTAGTTGACAAGGTGGTGATTGGTCAGAGGTTGAACTCTATATATGATCTTGGAGGTCTTTTCCAATCTTAACGTTTCTGTGATTCTATGAAATAAAGAACAAGACAGGAGAGACCATTACATCAGCAGCCCAGGATTTTATACTCTGCCATTGACAACTAAATCAAGTCCCAGTTTCCTCAGCTCAAATGAGGCTCTGAAATACAGATTGCAGGAGAGTAGTAGGAGCAAGGAAAGGAAAACCTGAGTGTGCCTGGATTAATCAGCTTGGAAAAGGGACACTTTAGCAAGGATATTAGAGGTCTGCAGAATCATTTGTGGCATGCAGTAGGATGGAGAGAAGGAATATGTGTTGATTAGTCATGTTTCTATTAGAAGAATGAGATAATATTGGATGAAAGCAGTCAGGTCCCAAGCAAACAGAAGAAGGTGATAGTTCATGCTGATAAAAGGAGATCTGTAGAAGCCCTTACCAATGAATGGTGGTGGTGGGAAAAGGCAAGCTGGACATAATCAAGGAGAAGCAAGGCAGTCAGGAGTATTAGCCAACTACTGCATGGAAAAGGAGTCTGCTGAACTAAAAATAGTTGGAGGCAATAAGAATATTTGAGGGAAATACTACAGGTCCTTGTATTATTCTAACATTTATTCCTGGATTTTGTACTTGTGCTTGCATTGTCCAGTATCAGCACAGGCTGGGGAGTAAAGAGATTGAGGGTATCCTTGCTAACAAGGACTTGGGGGTCCTGGTGGATGAGAGACTGGACATGAACCAGCAATGTGAGCTTACAGCCCAGAAAACCAATGTAATCCTGGGCTGCATCCAAAGCAGCATTGGCCAGCAGGGCAAGGGATGGGATTCTTCCCTTCCACTGGGCTCGTGTGAGTCTCTGCCTGGAGTGCTGCATCCAAATCTGGGCTCTC
Source organism: Regulus satrapa (assembly GCA_013396955.1). Taxonomy (NCBI): domain Eukaryota; kingdom Metazoa; phylum Chordata; class Aves; order Passeriformes; family Regulidae; genus Regulus; species Regulus satrapa. The sequence goes on from VWZN01016688.1 coordinate 106,624, forward strand.
ATTGTAGAAAGGACATGGGCCTGTTGGAGGGAGTCCAGAGGAGGGCCATGAAAAGATTAGAGGGGCTGGAGCACCTCATCTATGTTGGAGGGCTGAGAGAGTTGAGATTATTCAGGCTGGAAAAGAGGAAGCTGTGAAATTACCCTATAGTAGCTTTCCTGTACCTAAAAGGGGCAAACAAGAAAGCTGGAGAGGGACTTATTACAAAGGCATATAGTGATAGGACAGGGGGGAATGGTTTTAACTGAAAGAGAATAGGAGAATAGGTTTAGATTAGTATTACGAAAAAATTCTTTACTGTGAAGGTGGTGAGGCACTGGAACAGGTTGCACAGAGGAGTTGTGGTGTGCCCCATCCCTGAAAGTGTTCGAGGCCAGGTTGGATGGGGCTTCGAGCAACCTTTGTCTAGTGAAAGGTGTCCCTGTCTATAGCAGGAGGGTAGGAGCTAGATTATCTTTAGGATCCCTTCCAACCCAAGTGATTATAGGGTTGTTCTTACTTGTGTAGTCATCTGTGGTTACTCCTGAGGACAGCTAGGTGCAGTTGTGTTCTAAATCAGAATGGCCACTCTTAGGTTCTTAGGGGAGAGAATATATTGGTGTGACATAGTGTTTCCTCTGAAAACTATCTTGTCTACGAAGATAGATAGATAGATAGATATTAAGTAATGTTTTGGTAGATACTTTCAGGTCTGTACAGGCCTGTGATAATTCAGTCTCTTCACCTGACTTAATTTGCAAGCATGAATTTGATCTTTATCTACTACAATGGAAGCTCTTTATTCCTCTCTGTTTTGATAAAGTGATATATGTATCACAGGTCTTAGCTGAGAATACTGGTAATTAACCATTTGCATGCTAGTGACAAAATTTCCCAGTTACTTCAGTTTTCAGGGTTTGAAAGTGTCTGGTTTTCAGTGACTCCATTTTAAGTGGTCTATTTCAAGATACATAAGTTGCATCTCTGTAAGCTTTTTGGAACTATTTTGCTGTTAGAATTTCACTCAGGTTCTCTACCTGTGTTCATTTCCATTTTCTAGCTCTTCCTGCCAAGCTCAGGGCAGTAGAAGAAATATGATTCAAACCATGATTCAGATGTTTGGCCTGAGTTATGTTACTGAACATGGATATACATACTGAGTGTCTGAACTTGGATCTGTGAGTTTACTGAGAAGACTGGAGAAGTGCTCTGAATCCCAAGTGATAGCAGATGTAGTGTCTTGCACTGTTTTTTTTAGAAAATAAACCTTCTCTTAGTGTTTTGCTGACCAGTTCCTTTGACTAGTATGCCAGTTTAATCTCTCTTCATTGTGTTTGTTTCCAATTTCCTAGGTTATGCATTCAGTGAAGATGGTGAATACTTTGCCTATGGCCTGAGTTCTAGTGGCTCTGACTGGATTACTATCAAGTTTATGAAAGTAGAAGGTCCTGAGGATCTCCCAGATACTCTGGAGAGAGTTAAATTCAGTTGTATGGCATGGACCCATGATGGAAAAGGCATGTTCTATAACTGCTACCCGAAACAAGAGGGGAAAAGTGATGGTAGGTATGGCCGTTCTAATTGCATGCTATGGGGAAGCAAAATCGCTTTTGCAAGTGAATTGGTGCAACAAATAATTTGCTCTGCAAATCTGTGTTTCAATAAGTAGCTGTATTAGAGATCAGATTATATCTTGTATGGCCAAAGCCTATGTTCAGTTAGTGGGAGTCACTTTTTTGCCTGCCCCTCTTTTTCTCATGAAAGCTTGCTGGTCCTTTTTCTATGGGATGATTTACTTCAGTTCCATATTGTTGGTTGTGTTGGGTAGAATTTGATGTTTGGGGCAGCTTCTTTATGCATTTGTGTATAGATAAACTGCTTTGGGAGATTGACCTGATGAATGGCTATGTGATGCATAAGGTTTTTGTTGTTCAACTAGATTAATTCATTTGTGGTTCACAGCAAGGCGAAACAAAACGTTTATGCAAGCAAAATTCAAGGAGCACCACACAAAGTGGAATAAATTGTGGAGGAGAGTCAGTGGGAAAGGAATTTACCAGCTCTTATTATAAGGCAGAGCTGCTGAAAAGTTTCTTCTGGAGGTGTGCTTTTTGTTAGACTGGAGAGAGCCTGAATTTTTCCTCTGTATTTGCTTTTGTAGCCTATAATTTTGCCAGAGTTGCAAGCTAGATACCAACCTTGTTTTGTTGAGGGTTTTTTGAGCTCCCATTTGTACTTCAAAAGCATAAGTGTTGGAAAATGTTTCAAGAATGAAATTTAAAAAAAAATATCAAGTGGCACCTCATGCAGTGCTTTAAAATTCACTTTTATATTTTCAGAAAATGGAAGTATGACAGTTTCTAGGAATGTTAATTAGCGGTAAATCTCCCCTTAGTTGCTCTAGGTGAAATGGAAATGAAAATATCTTTAGAGGGTGGCAGGGATTTTTCTTTTTCTTTTATTTGCTTGCCTTTATTTCTAGAAAGCAAAGCTTGAAATTATAAATCTTCAAATTTGAAGAAGGTATTATCAACAGAAAAAGGAAAGGGTTACTGTTTAAACAGGTTTCCAGTATGAAGTTTTATCTTGTTTTATAGGATGGTATTTGGTGGGGAATGGTTATAGCCTGGAACCATTCCTAGTTCTCTCTTCTGAATTTCTCTTTTATATACCAAGGGATACAGAAGTTTTTAAGGGTTCCATGTGATTTTTGTGTTTCTTTGAGAACTTACTGGTTTAAATATCTGCATTTCACTAGGCACTGAGACCTCCACTAATCTGCATCAAAAGCTGCATTATCATGTATTAGGAACTAACCAGTCAGAAGATATCCTATGTGCTGAATTTCCCGATGAGCCAAAATGGATGGGTGGAGCTGAGGTATGTTAGACATCCTGCACCTTATCATTATCATGTTCTGTTTTTCAGATTCTAAGAACTGATAGTGGATATTAATTTGAAAACATTTTGTTAAAAGAACACTTTTTATCAGTGTTTTAGAGTTGACAGTTGAACTAAAAATCATTGATTAAGAATTCCTGAAAATAAGACTGCCTAATTTGCTTTAAAACGCTTCTCCAGCCTGCCATAACACAATCATATACACTTTTTTTTCACTGAGGTCATTCTGCCTGATACACATTCCAAGACAGAGAAGATCATTTGATGGACAGTATGTCACTGTCTCTTCTTGGTCAATGTTTAGCCCCAGCTTCTACTGTGCAAAAAGTTTATTTTAATAGTCAGAGTGTCTGGATATTCCAGACACTGTCATGTATCTATTTGGTTATATTTAATTTTGCAATGTCTTCCCTGAAAAATAAATATATCTGTTCTCCTTAATTGAGGAATAGAGAGGTACAGGTCAAAAGTTTTATCAGCACACGTATGGTATACAGACTGTGTTGTTGGAATTGATTTCCTAAGCTTATTTTGTTCAACTACTACTGTATAGTGCAAAGTCCCAGTAAACCTTTTGTAGTCAATGTGTTTTATTCTTCCTACTAGATTTGGCAATGTGCAGTTGAGTGCACTGTTTTGAAGTGCTACTGGACTTTAGTGATGGTCACTCCATTTATCACGGAACTGATGTTTTTCCTGTGGATAAATATTTGTAATACTGTCTACTCTCCTGCCTACTATGTTTGATCAGTAAATTTTGTTTCTGTATTGGTCTTTTTTTTTTTTTGTCTGACACTTTTGATGAATATGAAGTGCTTTTAGCCTGATTTGGGGTACTCAGTTTCTGCAAATACTTCTCTCCGCAAGAATGTCTTTTGAAAAATGTGGTCATCAGTTTGTGTCACTTTTCAACACACTAACCCATGAAAATGTTAGGGGTGTCTTTACTGTAGGTTGCCACAAAACAAAGGTTCTTTTAATGGTCAGGAGAAAAATATTCTGCAATTAAAAAAAAACAAACAACAGAACCCAAACCAAAGCAGTGCAGTTGCAAAACGTGGTTTCATCCTTGTGCAGTGGGTCAAAAATCTTTTCAGGTCATTCCAGCAACTTTTCTGGTCAGTCTTTCTAAGTATTTGAGAAAGTGGAAGACCACAAAGTAGTGGGGGAAAAATTAAAGTATCATCAATCAAAATCAAATTATATGGCTGTTGGGTGCTGTTCTGAATATACTTGTTGTTAAGATGCTGCTTAATCTGTGCACCAACATAGATTTTAAAATAGAACTTTGCACAGTTAAGCATGTTATAAAATGCATGCCTTCATGCATTCCTGTCAGATAAATTTAAAAAGTGTTTTTAATTTACCGGTTTTGCAAGTCCCACTAGCTAGGGGCATTGTGTTTTACACAAGCTTCAGTGAAAACAGTTGAATTATGGTGTGGGTGTTCTAGTCTTAAGTAATAAACCTTTTTCTACGGTGGGGAGAAGAGTTGAACTTTCCTACCTAGGTTTGAACAGAATTTGCAGGTCTTGCAACCAAGGTCAAGGAAGACAAATACTTCGCTTGCAAGAGTAAAGCATCTGACAAGGAGATCCTTCAGAGACTGCAAAATTATTAATGCTGCCATGATGCTTCAGAAAAAAATAATCTCAGGTGCACTGTAGGGAGTTGTAGTGGTGTGTATCCTCAATGGAGATAGAAAAGTAGGTCATTCATAGGGACAGAAGAGGGTAGCATAAAATTTTGTCAACTTAATGTATTTACAAGACAATATGCAAGCAAACAGCTTCAGGGTTCTTTTCCTTATTATACATTCAACACCAGCCCCAAATATTCTTGATTTAAACAAAATCAGTAGTGCTAAAAATGGTGTTGGCAGGGAAATATAGATGAGAAATATTTCCAGCTCTTCACTTGAATGGATTGTTTGTGAGGAAAAAAATCTGTATCTTGTTAGTCAGATATGTAAGTTTTGAGAAAGAGATTATAAAATCTTTTCATTAGTCTAGAAAAAGCATAAGCATTTCTGGTACAGATTCTAGAACAGTGAGAGAATTGTGAAGAGCAGGGATACAAGTGAAATGAATAACAGCCCAGCAGAGGGCAGTCTGGTATGAAGATTTTTAAAACCTTGGCAATGTCATAGGTACTCTGGGAAAACAGGAGCTTCCCATGCTTCTATGTTTAAGTGGCATTTTCTTGCTTCCGTCTCCAGACTGACTGAGCATATCTCTCTTTCACAGACAGACTGTTATTCTCATAGTTAAACAATAAGTTATATAACAGTCTTTCACAGTTGGTAGTGCAAGAAGTCCCTGTGGTACCAGCAGGAAAGTAAATAGAACAGAAAGGAGTGGGTGAGGGGAACTCTCCTATCCCAATTCTGCCAGCAGTAAAATAAGTACAATTTTTCATGCTTTCTAAAAAACACTGTGCACTGTCTCTGAATTGCCAATTACTTTTTAAAATTCTTGATTTTATATTTAGTGCTGTCAGTTAATATCAATGGTTCTAAAGCAGGGAGGTGATCTTGCATGGGAAATTCAGAGCACAGAAGAGTAGGCTGTGCCAGATGTGTGCTGGCTATAGTGTTTTCACTGCAGCAACATAGAAACATCCACAGTGGAAGAGTGAGCAGCATGGAGAGGAAGGGCTGAAAAGATTTGTCAAGTGGGACACACTGCTGGGTAAAACAGGGCTGTGGGAATTTTTCTAAAGCCTTATACTGGTTTAGTCAAGGATAAATCTTGAATAGGAGTCTAGTGTGGCTATCTTCCTACAGCCCTGGCAGTAGGCCCAGAGAATTTTATTCTTAAGAAAGAGGCAGGTAATTGTGGCTGCACATGGGACTGTGGGAACTGATAATATCTTACATAGCCAAGTTCCAGATGTTTTGGTGCTTTCATTGCTCAAAACCAAGCTGAAAGCCACGGTAAAAATTGTGTGTGGTGTTTGTCACCCCAGAAGGCTACTGATTTTATTCTGTACTAGATTTAGGAAAGAGAATGCATGTAAATATGTGGGTACGTATTGCTGTGTTCCTCTTTGGAACAAGGCTGCTTGGTGTTCCATTGGAATTGTAATAGTCATAAGCATGATGATCTAGCATCAAAATCCTTGTTCTCTGGCTTTGGTGGGGCTCCTTCAACCCCAAAGTTAGCAGAGGCTCAAAAGGATATGGTCAGAATAGACGTGCTCATTATACCAGCACATTGTAGCTAAAATCCAAGGATAAAAACCCAGGTGGAATAAGGGATTCAAATCAATGCCCGGAGCAAGTTTTCTAACCTGGGTAGTGGATGGATAGAACACAACAGAATGTTGTTTGCATATAACCACATCCTTGTCCTGCATGAAGTGTGTCAGGCCTGCACCTCTAAGGAGAGGTGCAGAATCTAAGGAAGGGGATTCTGTTGGATGTCATCCTGAAATTGTGCATTCCTGTGATCACCTGTCATTAGGGCTTCTGAAATCTGGTTGATTCTGAAACTGGTACTCTGCAAACAGAAAATAAAACAACGCCTTTACAGCCTGAGCGTAGCAGTTTCAGGTGGCTTGGATTGTGCAGACAGTCCCAAGAGGTTGCTTTATGAGAGGGAGTTCGTGCCCCAATCCTCAGTGTCTCAAAAGACTGCAAGAAGATAAAATGTGATAGGAGCTATTTGCAAGCTTCGGTGATTTTCTGGCACCACTGCAAAGATAATATCAGAACATAGCTTTATGTTCCCTTCATTGAAAAAACAACAAACCAGTATCACACCCTATAACCCCCATCAAAACCCCACATCTCTTTACAAAAGGGTTTCCTACTCTAGGAAAGAAAATAGCTTTGATTTTTCTAATAAAAATGAGATAATAAAAGTGAAATTTGAAAGGCTAGGAGACTTCTGTGGGGGTTCTTTGTCATCATGCAGGCAGATCTTTGTGACACAGGCGCAGATGTGCACATCTGTGATAGTGTTCTACTAGGCTGTTCAGACAGTGTAATTGCTCTTTACTTGCCAAATGTTTCAGCAAATTTCACATTAATTATTTTTCTCTGTAGAACCTGCGTGCTTTGTGGATTTTTGTGCTTTGTATTTTTCTTTGTTTATCTATAGAAAGCTTAAAAATACTCATAAATAACAAAGGTAATTTCTGCAGCAAGTGAAAGGTTTGTTGCATGCAAATTCTTAGTGGAGTCATATGAAAGGTCAGTAGTGTTTTGCAGAAGTCTTTGTGCAGCATATATCTAAAGTTAAGGAAGTAACTGCTGCCATGAATCTGTTTTATTGTGGTCACTGGGTACATTCCTTAATAAGTATTTTTTAAAAAATGTATTCAGTCACTCTGGGTGGTTTTAAGCTGTTGCATCCACAGCATACAGTGAAAATTGTAGCAGTGTTAAAATTCAGCTTATTGATGCAGTGAGTTTTTAGTTCCTAGTTATTAATGCCATGTGTTGCATGGTTGCATCTTTATTGCCACACATCTTTCTTTTTTCTGGATGATCTGATCTTTCATGGCTGGATACATTACAGTTAGTAATTTGCCCTTTTAGCTCTGTTGGAAAGCTTTGATTCTGTCTGTGATTCTTGTGAACTTTGATTTTTTTTTTGGTTGTTTTTTTTTTTTGTATGTGATTCATTTGCTGTGCTTCATTGGAAATGCATTAGATAGTGATGATAATTGCTCCATTTCATACACAAAGGGCACCAGTGCATGAAGAGCTGTAGTTTGTGAAATAACTGCAGATGCAGATCAGGTCATAGATTAACCATAGTGTTAATGCCTGCAGTTAAGAAGAAAGTTTATCTTTTAGCATAGGATTTAATAACTGAATTTTATTTATTTTATTTTTAATACCTTGTTACGCAGTGATTTTTTCCACCTCAATAATAAAAAAGGGTAAAGATAGTAAAACTTTAAATTTATTATCTATAAAGGAATGATGTTTATATATAGTTGCCTTAGTAGAATATGATGTACTCTAAGGGCCTCTATTTGTGAACTAAATATAGAGAGCTCTTCCTCATCCTGAATCTGGCAGTGGTGACTGTCGAAGTAGTGTTCACAGAACTTGCATTAATATTCACTGTTGGTATGCACATGACTTGCAAGTACAGCACTCTAATTCTCTCATATTGACAATTTAATTGAGTGATAAATAAAGCCAGGAAGTCTAAAAACCCAACAGCTTTCTCATGTTCATTCATTTTTGTTGTTGTTTGTTCAATTATGTATGAATTTTTGGTCTGAAATCTGCTGCTGCTGCTGCTAGACAAAATATTTCACTTTGTTTTTGTTGTGGATCCTCATAACCCTTTGCAGGTCTTTATATGGCTTGTATAATGGACTAATTGTATTTTGTAACAATAGATGAAATTTGAGTGATTAGAAGGTTCTTTTTACTAATTAGCCTTCAAATAATTTTTCTTATTTTGGTATTCATTGATTTATTGAAGTTACAGGTAAACCTCTTCTTCTCTTAGTGTTTGTCCTAGCAGCAGATACTGTTCATCAAAGTGGAGAGAATAGCTAACATTGAAATGAAATTGCTTGGGGAAAAAACATCCCAGAAAAAATACTCCACTATAAACCAACACTCTGCTATAAAGAAGGATTTAAAGGTTTTGGTGTGTGAAAGACTAGATAAAATAGTACTTGGGAGTACAGTTATCTTAGTAATACTGTTGTGTATGTTTGGATGGTGTAATGATGGTCACAACAAATATTTAAGAAGTAGATCTAACAAACTCAAAATTCCCAGCTGACTGAAATGACAATAGTAGTGAAACTAAAAGCTACGTACCAACATCAGCTCTTTGAAAGAATCCTTCCTTTACTAGTGCCGAGTTAGGGATTAGTGCAGTCTTGTGCTGGTAAAATCATTGTTGTGCTGAAGGTTGTTAAAAGCTCCAGTTGAAAGGCTATAGGATTTCTTCTGTCCTGTTTTGACAGATATTAAATGTTGTTTTAAGAGGTGCAGTTGCTTTATTGCCTGCTTACCTTTTACCAGTGGATGTTGTTTAAAATTATAGTAATTATTTTAGTGAGAGAAATGTGCACTGACTGGTATCTCAGAAATTCTTGAGATGTTTCCTTTCCATCTTAAATGTGAGAAAGCAGGTCAGACATTGCAGCTGTCCCCCTTATGCTGAACCATGAATGCATTGTAAGATTTGAGTGAGGTACTAGCATGAGATTTCAGTTCATAAATTTGTGAGCCAAGGGCAGGGATTGCAGCTCAGCTCATGAAGATGATGTAGCCTTTTAATAATAATCCAAGTGATAGTTGGTAAATCCTGTTTCCTTTTGCCATCCTGAAACCCAGGCTCTTGTCTGTTTACGGTGAATGCTCAGTAGAGCTCGGGCTGTGATTACACATTCATCGGTGCTGCAATCTGAGCTGCCTTGAGCAGTCTCTGTCCCTGTTATTCATGTTTCCAGCTGTTTGGTGCTGTGTGTTAGCTTGGCCATTTGTGCAGCTCAACAGTGTAACTGATTGAGATACTAATCTGGCAGAGGGGCTTCTTTTGGTCTTCTTTTTTATTGTGAATTGTTTAAGTATTTTTTGCTATTTTTACTCTTTCTTTCTCCTTCCCCTCCTAGATTCTTTGTTTTGTTTGTTTGGGTGGATTTTTTTTTCCTCTGGCTTCTTTTCTGTTTCTTGGAGGTTTAGTTTTTGTTAGTTTGGTTGGTTTTGGGTTTTTTTGTTTGTGATCCATTCCCTGAACTGGTTTACTTCACAAATCATGGATGTTTGTACTGGCATGACATGGGGAATGAACTTATCTGGACACAAGCAACTATAGCAGTAGGAAAAGCTAGAGGTGGAGACTGCATAAGCTGATGCTGCTGCCAAGACTGCTCATCAGACTGTAACTTTGCAATGTGGATGTCTAAATCTGCAGTATAATGCTGAACATTTTAGCATGCTGCAGTCAACTGTCTTGTCCTGTTTCTGTCAAATTCCTTTGGGTTGTAAGAGCTCACTGGTACAAGAATAGCTTTAGTGATAGAGACACACATAATTGGTATCCCACTGGCAAGATGCTTTGGGAGTTCTTACTTCAAATGAAACATAAACTGCTATCAAGTCTTAACTAGTCCAGCTGGGAATATGGAAGGAAAAATTCGATGTAGTCAGATTCGCTGTCATCAGATTCTGAATTGCCCTTGCAGCAATATCAGGAATTTTCACATCTCTGTTCTTTCTTGGGTAAAGTTATTAGTCTTAACTGTTTTACACACAGAAGCAAAGAATAAATGTATGTGGGTTCTTACCATGACTAAAAGAGTTTGGTGTGTCATGCTCTTAATGGAAATCTGTATTTTTATATGCAACTTTACTTTGTTATGTTTTTTCAGTTGGTGAGGAAGTGAAGGGAACTTGGTGCTTTCACAAGTATGGACAGATGTTTAAGCAGCATATTGCAATATTTTCTTAACTGAAATTTAGACCTGCAATTATTGCTTACCTAAAACTGCTGAAGACATATCTTTCAAAGAAAGATCACCTAATCTTGGTTTCCATTTCTATACTTGTTTCTAGGAATGAGGAGGCAAAATATCTCATTTTTGTAGGCTGCCATGTTAAAGATCTCTTTGTTGTTTCAAATAATGGAATGCTTTTTGGCTACAGTTGAATCTAGGTGTTTTTTTCTATTTGTCTTGTGAGCTTTTGGCTGTATGGACTTTTTTTTGGTGGTATAATCAGCTCTTGACAAAATGCGTATAAAATACAATTTGGAAACACTCATTTGGCAATTGTCTTTTTCAAGGAGTGTTTGGTTGGTAGCGGTTTTTTGCCAACTTTTCTAAAAGAAAAGAAATTTGTTTCTGTTTTACCAGGTCCCTTTCTCGTGTCTTTAAAATTGTGTATATGTTGGAATAGCAGTATAATTAGAACCTACTTTTTCTGGAGTTTGTTTTGCACAATTCATTCTACCGATACTTTGCATAACAAATGTTATGAAATACATCTCAGCAGTATTACAGTATAAGAATTCTTTTGAAGCTGTGTTATATAGTTCCATGGGGAAAATTTCCAGAACCCAGATTCATATTTTGTGACTGGGGTTTTAAATTTCAATTAGATGTGGTCACATAAGAATGCGGACATTAAATAGCCTTTTCTATTACCTCTTTTAGTAAAACATCAAAATTTGGTAATTTTGGAACATGGTCCAAACAGCTCAGTCAGGGGAGGGAGACTAAGTTGGTGACTTCTTGTTACTTTCTGCCTTTCCTTGTTGGACTTGCACTTTAAAAAGCTTTTTTCAGGAAATTCAGTATGTTTGCAAAGCCTGAGTAACAAGAAGGATTAAGGAGTGACTTTCTGTACTACAGACACCATTTCAGAAATTCTGTTGTTTGAGTACATGCATGTGCAGAAGCAAACCAAGAAGCTTCATCAGCTAATTTATAATGTGGTTGTAGTTTGTAATGTTCATTTAACAGCAGCACTAGATTTTTCTGCATGTGTGAACTCACTTCTCCAGTTGGACTTCTTTTTTCCAGAGGGTGAATTGTGTTTGATTTTTCTGTAACTTCTTGCAGGTGTCAGATGATGGTCGATATGTCTTGCTGTCTATCAGAGAAGGCTGTGATCCAGTAAACAGACTGTGGTACTGTGATCTGCAGAAAGAGTCTCAGGGTATATCAGGTATGCGTTGCTTTATAGGGTTGCTTCCTTTTAAGACAATATAAGATTTGAAATACCTTCTGTTTGAATGAAAAAAAAATTAAATATATTCAAATACATGCATGGCTTAACCACCTTAATGCAGAAATTAGATAAAATAAGCACTGCTAGTACTCAGTTTTCTGTTATGTATCAATAAATGAAAAACTTCATTCTTCATTCTGTAGTTTGTTTAAAAGGTCACAAGGAAAAGTTGGTATAGTATAAGCAGCCATAGCAGCAGTGTATGTTCCATGTCATTCTACACTAATACTTTTACATATTTCAACTTTTTTTTTGTATTTGAAAATGTTGGTATCTCCCTTTAAGCATTGATAGCACGTTTTTACAAAAAGTGACTGGCTTATAGATGGCTTTTTTTTTTCTATGTGTAGTACTAGGAAATAGAAATCCTCCAGTGTTACTTGGTAGCACCATTGTTGTTACAGCAGAAGTATCAAGTCATATTTCAAATGCACTTGCATCAAGTGCTGCTTCCTTGCCTTCTAGTTGGAGTAGCCTTTGGCTTTTGTGTATTAGGCTTTGTAACTGCAATGGTATGAGTTGAAAGTATGGCACGTTATACCATATGGGTGTTGTTAATGGTTGGCATGGTTATCTGGTTTACTGATTGCAGTTTTATATTGCCAGATTATTGGATTATTGAAAGGTATTCTTCAATATGTGTTTTGAGTAGAACACAATTTAGCTTTTTTAATTCTTGCAGCTTTTCTCTTCAGAAGCAGAATAAATACTGCAGTAGCTCTTTGTTGAATATTGGATCTCAAGAAACTTGTTCTCTTGTTTATGAGCAGAATATTTCAGGCTAAGGAGGGGACAGTACACAGTCTTGTCTACAACCCAGCCTCAGCCAAGGCTGCCAGCAACTTCCACACACATGCCAATTCTTCATTATTTGTATATACTGGGTCAGACAGGGCACCTTTCTTTCTTTTATGGATACCTGAGATGTGGAGAAGGCTTTAGAAGAAATTTATATCATCTTAGACTTAAGCCACTTTCAGTCAAAGTTCTCTCCTCTGTGCATTCTCAGAGATATGAAAGTCATTGAAGGTTGTCTTCCAACTTTGATATTCATAACAGCTCTCTCCCATATGAATTCTTGGATGGCACTGTTCATGCTGAATCTTAATATAAATTGAATTAGAATGTCAGATGACTTTAGACAAACCCATATACCACTGGGTTTCCAGTGTGCAGAGACTTGTCTCTTTGTTGTGTACAAGACTCCCTGTGTGTTGTACTCAAGAGGGCTTTTAAGATGCACCTTCCTTGTACATCTGTTTACTTGGGTCATTAGGGTGTTCAGCAGAGCTTTGTCGTCACTGGGAGGTTGTGGTGACCTGAGATGATGAAGTTTCAGAACCCATCTATGGGTTAGGAGGAACAGTTCAGTTATAAGCACAGTTACATTTCTAGAGAGCTCCTTAAACGACCTGTTTTCCATTCAGACTTTTCCCAAACCTGCCAACTGTATGTACATCATAGATCAATTCATAGAGTGTTAAACAAGTGTGTTCTCAGAGTTGAAATAAATTCTAACAGCTATAACTGGGAAAATGCACTGGGAATATCATAGGCATGTAATATTGGCTGATAGGGAGGTGTATGATTTAAAAGACCTATAGGGTGAACAAGTGGAGTAATTCTGTTTGGTTTTAAATTTGCAAACCCATTTCCTTGAATGGGCTATTGGCTGAGCTGGGTATGTGATAACTCACACAGGCTAAATTGCTGTAAGCCACATGTTCATCCAACAGCTGTTGCATCATTGACTGCTTTGAGATCCAAAGTGGATTAAGTTTATTAGTGAGTTTTCTTACCTTATGCTGTAATGAAGAATTCTGCTTGCTGCTGCCAAATTCTGTGTTGGAGGTAAAGTGAGAATCACCTCCAGACTAGGTGTGATAAGATGATCTGCTGAATGTTTAGACCATTAGCTAAGGCTCTTGCACTCCTGTGCCTCCCTCAGGATGATTTAGTCTGTGTGGAATACAAGTATCTCTCTGGACAGATTTTGACCCCTGTACTGCTTGCAAAAAGGGCTTGTGGCTTGTAGCTCACACGCTTCTAAGATTAAAGGGAGAAAAAGAAAAGAGAAATACCATAAAACTGAAAGCAACTCGAAAAAATTAAAGCAGGAAATCTGAAAAAAAGTACTAAGTTGAGGGGAGAGAGAAAATGATCTGATCAAGGCAGATATTTGTGAAGAAGCTGCACAAAAATAGAGAACTAGTTGCAGGACTATTTGAGTGAATATTATTTATTTCAGAAATTGTACTGATTGGCAAAGAGGGAATAGGGGAAATTGAAAAATGGGAGAAAATGGATGATATTATAGGTAGCCTAGGATCTAGCAAATAACACATCTGATATAGGTGCTGTTTTAAGGACAGAGTGATTTGACAGTGAAGCTTCAATTTAGTAACCATAAAGAAGAAGTGAAATAACATTGGACAGACTGATTATTTCAGTCAAAATGCTTTTGCATCCTGGAGATGCTTTCTGAAGACAGAGATGTAAATAAGTCTGAATTTGCAACTGAAAGCTGAGAATTACCAGTGAATTCTAAGTTACTGATTTAATAAGATTTTTAACACCTTATTAAGGTGATATTGACTAAACTACTTCCTGGATTGTTGAAATTGATTGACCAAGGAAAGCTTCTGTCAAGAAGCAGGACTATGGTTTTGTAATGAAGAGAAAAAAAGTAACAGAGCAAGTAATCAAGAGAAAGGACTTAATTATATGGAAGGTACTTCAGAGCTGAAGGGGCGCAACCGGTATTACCATTTGAAGTAATTTTGTACTTAGATTGTTCTGTCCCACTCTTCTTTATTTTCCCTCCTTCTGTAACAGGCCTCTTACATCTGTGTTCCTTATATCACTTCCAGTGTTTAAACCTGTCCTTTAATATCCTGCAGAAGCTGGTTACAGAAGTATCCTTTATACAGTTAAATTTCTTTGAGATACATCAGAATTTAAGCCCTGTTTGAGCAGCAGATCAAGATAAACACCCATGTGGGTAGTTATGGGCTAAAGCCACACAGTGGTTGTAGAAGCTCCTGTGCTCAGTGTGTACTCACTGGCATTCTGCAGCAGCAGTCCTGGCTGTAGCAGCAAGGACACATAGGCAGACCTGACGTCTCTTTGGATGGAGCAAAACAAAGGTTGGGACTTCCCTCAACTAGGAAGGGATCCCGATAATAAACTGTTCCTGTCATAGGCATTTTATAGGCTAGTTACCTGCTACTAGCTCTTCTTGTACTGAATAGCAATATTGTGGTTTCTAGGTTGAGGCCCTTGGATTCAGTGAAAGCCATTTTTGTTTCCATGAAATGATTCATAGTTTGGATCCCTTTGATAGTAGGTTTTGCAGCTTATTTAGAAATAGTGCTTATTTTTATGATTTTTTCTTGTTTCACTGAGGATTTAAGAAAAAGATGTTGAAAACTTCATGCAATCTGGCAATATTGCACTGGATGTATAGAGGTTGGTATGTGGCAGATTTCATAAGATCAAATAAAAATTTAAGTCTTCTCTTTCATGTATAAACTTCATTGATAATAATTTTTCATTATTTTAATTTTTGGGGACTTGTTTGATTTAGCTGAACTAGTCTATTTCTACACACAGCAGTACATATGAAATTATATACTCATTAAATATTTCAAGTCTGGTCTCAACAAATTTCTTGTAATTCTGAATTTCTTTGTATTGTAAAGTCATAATTTAGAAAGAGTAAATGTGCTGCACTTAATGGTTGTTAGAATTAAGGTTAGCTAGCTCTTTTGTGGGCTTTATTTCTAACTTACTGCAGGTAAGAAATGTGGCACCATTTTTAAAAAATATTTTTACCTATATGTTAGGAGACCTTATTGCTCAGAATAAAGTTCATTTTATCTTTCTGAGAGACAAAAAAAAAAAGGCATTTTCCCTCAAAGAGCACAGTAGCTGGTTGAATTATTTTCCTTATACTTGCAGTGTAGAGTGGGGAAGCAGAGTGAAAAGGGGGGTATCCATCTTGGGAAAAGAAAGAAGAAACAGGAGTACAAAAGCAAACAGTATGTTTCATGTGTGGAAATAGAAACTGCTTGATAAATATCTGCATGATAGAACTTGGAAGATGGCAGTGAATTCAGGGATGAGTCAGCTACTGTGGGAATCATCAAACAACAATAAAGCCCATAAAAAGCTTACAGGAGATCAGATACTTCTTTCTCCAGTACGTGAAAGGAATGTGTAATCTTCTCTTTTTACTCTTACTTATATATGGCATGTTTTTATAGCAAGAAGATATTTCCTTTTTAAATTTCAAATTAAATTCAACAGTTTGTGGCTGTTTTGAAAAGATAATCCAAGCAGATAAGCTCGTTCAGTCGAAAAAACAAAGCTGCAGAACCTTTTTTTGCTTTCTTAAATTGTGAACTTCTTCCATATTTATGTTCAATTACATGCCTATCCCATTTTTGCAGTCTGTCTAGACAATACAAATAAAAAAGTAAATTTGCACAAAGACACTGAAAGGGAAGATCCAGATTGTTCCACAAGAATCATCAAGAAATGGAACAGAATGATTTTGCTAACAATCTAAAGGAAATTGCTTTGATAAAGAGGAAATCTCTGATTTAACTTCATCACAAGTTATCTTTTTATGAAACATGGTTTGTCTGATACTTGCCGCTTAATTATTGCTTTAGTGATCTTGAGTTAATGCATTTCATTACCTTCCTGCACAGCATGAGTTTTGTTGCTTTTTGCATATATTGCCTTTAAATAATAAGTGAGGTTGATAATGATGTCTCTGTTAGAGAGAACCTTGTATTAGTTCTGTTGTACCGAAGGAAGCTGTGTCCTGTGCATCCACAGGATGCACGTTCATGTATTTCTCCGTGGGTGTTTACTTGCCCCGTGTTGAGTGGGAAATCATCTTAGTCTCTGAATGAAGATCATATTTAATAAATGAGAGTAGACTATTTCTAAATGTTCAGGAAACTTACAAGGATTTGACATGTCTATTTCTACATCTGAAAATTCACGTATGTTGATAGAACTTCCCCTTTACTATATGTCATGATAGTTTTGTCAGCAGCTGTAGATTAATTAAATTTGCAGTGCAGTCTTCTGTGATATTCCTTGTCAGATTGTTTTCCTCAGAAGATAATCTGCACAGCAATGTTTCTGTCTCTTTCCACGAACAGCACAGGGAGCATCTGAGCATCTTTTCTGCCTCCCAGATTAGCTAAAATGTTCTTGTGTTTTCCTTCCCCCCTTCACAGGGTTTCTACTGTATACAGACTGATATCCTACTATTTCCTCTTCAGCTGTTTAGGCTGTTTGCTAGGTTTTTAAGTAGGCTATTGTGAACCACTTGTGCCAAGAATGCTCCGTTTTAGAATAGAAAATCACTGTGGTAAGTAACCTATGACAAATATGTAATAGCTTCATTTAAATTGGAATTTTAAATTAGTCTGAAAAGATAAGAGATTTGGGGAGATATTGTTTCCCCTCCTCTCTTATTACCATAGGCCTCTTGTGAATCCCACCAGATTAATGCAGTTTGTGGCATAGTTTTTGTGACAAAAATAGTTTTTGTGTGTTAAAAATGGCCTCCAATACCAGTTAGAATTTTATGTTTTCAACTAACTTAACCAAACACACTTTTAAAAAGATTTCTTATCTCATATCAGTGTTTTACAAATACTCCATTTCTCAAGACCTGTGGTCACAATTCACGGTATTGTGGCAAGACAATGCCATAAGAAGACCCCACTGGGAGAAGACAGCTGGCTGCTCTGTAAGCTTTTGGGGTAACTCCCTTGCTGTACTCTGTTTCAAGTAACTGTGGCTATGGGACCTCTTCCCTTTGTGCTTGCCTCTTTAGTTCCTTGTGGAGTGAGGTTTAGAAGGATCAAGGACAAAATTATATGATTCTTGCCCAGATTTGACCTTTCTGTCACCCAAATGATAAGATTTAATTTTGCTTTGTGAATCAGTAGCAGGAGTGCAGTGCCTGTTGGGTCAGGAAGGACAGCGCTGTGGGTTCATGGCCAGGACAGCACTGAGGTTCATGGCCTCTTTCAATACTCCAGATTTCCCTAGTTATCTTGCTAAGCTGCTAGGAGGCTTTTCAACTCTTGGCTCCTGTAACAAACATTTAATGCTAAGTATTTATTAAAAAATGACATATTTACCCAGTAGCTGAGCACTGTAAGGCACAATTTTTTGTAGCTGTTTAATCAATTTTCTCTTCCACAAGACAGCACTCAGGTTTGCTTGTTTGTTGAACCAGTCAAACAAGAAAACTTCTCTCATTAATCACTTTATTTCACTGGTTTTGGTATACCTGTATATATCTGAAAATGTCTCATAGTAGCCAAACAGTTGGATACACAGTAATCAAGCAATTATTTATTAGCAAACTTTGTTGTACACCTTACCAAAAAACTCAAAAAAAAATGCAACCAACCAAAAAAAAACCAAACAAAAGCCCAACCAAACTGGAAAAACACTGGTTTTTTTTATGTAGCATGTCTCTTCATGCTTCTGTACCTGGTAATAATTTTGTTTTTCCCTTTTCTTGAGAAATTAGATTTTGTCTTTTTGATTAGATTGTCAGCCTTGACTGTTTACTCTTTTTAATATGTGATTTGGTGCTATGAAGAAGGAATTTAGCACCCATCTGTTGGTGTGCAACAAGAAATCAATGAAAGCTGTTTAATCACCCTTGGCTATGAACTTAGACCAGCATGACATGGCCTATTGGTCTTGTTGAAGTTGTCCTTAATATGAGCCTTTATCTTGTATTGTGGTAGCAGCTAGGAAATCTAATGAAAAAATCAGGATCCTCTTGAGAACACTGTAGAACTGGTTTATGAATTACCAACTCAGAGCTCTGGGCAGAGCCCCACTTTGCTCTTCCTGGGGGACCTGAAGTGTGAGAGCAGAGGGGAAAATAAAGGGATATAAACCAGCATGGGGAGCAGAAGAGGTGGCTCTTCTTATAGCCTTTGGATGTATAGAAACATCACCTTAATGGAAAGCTGCAGTGATTTCTAGAATGCAGAAAGCTGAGAAGGTTGGCTAATCGGAGAGCACACCTGAGTTCTTGGATTGGAAGGGAAGGTAAGCACAGGTTTGTTTTAAATAGCAGGTACAGGGGCTTTCTGGAGAGAGAACACTGATAGGGGCTCTTATGCTTGGGTCCTGGGGTTGGTGGTTTGTGTCTGGTGCGATCAGTGTGAGATGGTGGGAGGACACATATAGGGGAATAGGAGCTAGTGAAAAATACTTGAGAACCAGTGGCTTGAAAAGATGTGATAAAAATTGAGCAAACACAGAAGTTCACAACTTGCTGGTTGCTTAGTCATTGTCAGCTGGAACTGCTGTGTACTAGACTGGCAGGGAAAGGTTGCAAGAAAGAATTTAAGAGCAAGGCTGTCAGTCAGAAGGGTTTTTAAAAATTTTCTTTCTTTGTTTAGAATGTTGCTCTTTTTTTCCCCAGACTAAAAAAGCATGTATGTGACTGGAGGGCAGGTGGAAAAAGGTAATGTTTGTCCACTTCAGTGTTGAAAATAGGATTTTTTGGTGTTTTGTGTTTTAGTTTGGTCTTGCAATTCATCAGGCTCTCTTAATAAATAAATAAGCAATGAACAGTGCTATATACAGTAACATCAAAGGGATGAGTCAGTATGTGTGCTGTGTAGCCTGAAATAGTGCATCAAAACCTTTGTATTGAAAATGAACAAGAGACAGTGAGGCAATGTAGACATCAGCTATAAAGTGGAATGTGGGAGAGGGAGAATACTCTTCCATGTTTTGAAAAACTTTTTACTGTAATTGAAGTAACTTTTCAAAAAAGCTTTCAAAAATGAATATCAAAACAAGGCTATTGTATCCTAACAAAAAGGGAGAAAAGAAATCAGTTGTCTTGAAAAATAATATTGTGGAAGGATCAACAGTAGAGTGTTTAAGAAAAATGTTTCATATTCCTTAAATGTCAATTTCAAAGAGTTCTGCTTTCACTGTAATTTTAAGTTTATTATACATAAAAATAAGTATAAATACATACTTTATATATATTTATTTAGGAGGCTAATTTTTAACAATAAAAATAAATAAAATTAGTGACAAAAAAAGCACTATGGGATGTCATCTATTTGAATTTCTGTAAGGCGTGTGACATGATCCCCTATGATACCCATCTCTCTAAATCAGAGATAGGAATTTGATTGGGGGGGATTGTTGGGTGAATGAGGTATTGGTGGGTGATCACATGCAGAGGGTAGTGGTCAACAGCTCAGTGTCCCAGTGGAGCTGGGTGACAAGTATCTGTGGTCTAATGGGACCACAGGTGCTCAGAGGTCCTGTTCTGGGGGGTGTGCTGTATAGACAGTGAGATTGAGTGCACCTTCAGCAATTCTGCAGACATCGCCAGGCTGAGTGGTGCTTCACACCCGAAGGAGAGGATACCATATAGATGGACCTGGAAAAACTCAAGGAATAGACTCGGGAACCTCATGGAGTTCCATAGGATCAAGTGCACGGTGCTGCACCTGTGTTGGAGTAACCCCTTTATCAATGCAAGCTGCAGGGTGAAAGGGATTGAGAGCAGTCCTGCTGGCTCTGAAAAGGATTGGGTATTGGTGGATGAGAGGCTGGGACATGACCCGGCGATGTGCACTCACAGCCCAGCTAGCCAGTTGTACCCTAGGCTGCATCCAAAGCAGCGTGGCCAGCAGGGTGAGAGGGGGGATGCTGTGCCTCTGCCATGCTCTCATGAGACCCTGTCTGGAACTCTGCATCCAGCTTTGGGGACTCCAACACAGAAAGGGCGTTGACCTGTTGGAGTGGGCCCAGAGGAGGACCATGATGAAGATCAGAAAACTGGAGCCCACCTCTCTTATGAGGAAAGGCTGAAAGAGCTGTGATGGTTCAGTTTGGAGAAGAGGTGGCTTCAGGGAGACCTTGCTGCTGTCTCACAACTTCAAGGGAGTCTGTAAGAAAGGTGGGGACAAACTTTTTAACAGGGCCTGTTGCCATACAAAAAGCAGTAATGGTTTTAAACTAAGAAAAGGGTACATTTAGATTACATAGAAGGAAGAATATTTTTACAATAAATGTGTTAAAACTTTCGAACAGGTTGCTCAGAGAGGTGATGCATGCCCCATTTCTGAAAATATTTAAATTCAGGTGGGATGGAGATTTGAGCAACTGAATCTAGATGAAGACATTTCTGCTGGTTGCAAGGGGATTTGCATAGATGACCTTTAAAGATCCTTTAAAATGCAAATTATTTAATGAAATTAAATAGCTTGCTGTTAATTTGAGCAAGGACATTTTCATGCTGCTGCTGTCTGACTGGACATTACATGTATAAATCAGAGAATCATAGAATGTTGAGGGGTTGGAATAGACCTTAAAAATCATCCAGTCCCAACCCTACCTTCCCTGGGCAGAAGCACCTTCCATTAGACCAGCTTACTCAAAGCCTTATTCAAGCTGGCTTTGAACACCACTGGGGTAAATAGTACTCCTAATGAAGTTATTTTTTAGATTAAGTATTTATCTGTTTGTATTAGAGAAAGTGTAGTGTGAGGGAGAGAGATTACCTTTGATGCCTGCTTTTCTGTTGCTAAGTTTTGCTGTCTGAGGGCATGAGCTATAACTCTCTCAAAATTAATCATATATATTCTCTGTTCCTGTCTTTTGAGTGATTATCCCAGTGGAAGTAAAATTGAAGCCTTGAAATGGGTTGAGAAATGTCTGTTCATAAAAGTGCTTGATTTCTTTGTTTTGCATTAATCTTTGAATATATCTTGACACGTCTGAACTTCTTAACTCAAAGGAATGAATATTGCTTCCTTCCATTTATTTATATTTTAGATGGCAAATGCATTAACTTTCCATGATCATTGAGTAGCTGTCATCCATCATCTGCAAAATGAGTGGTACCCTCTCAATACAAGTAGAAAAAGTTGCATTTCTTTCAGGAACATCTTAATCTTTACAATATTTCCTTCCTCAGATGTTTATAAGTGAAGTTAGGTCCCAAGACATAGAGACATCTTACTTTTAAAGAGAGTCCAAATTGTTGGAAAATCTCTCTTGCCTTTGGAGACCAGAGTGGGACATTTAAATATTTGTGGCTTTGAAGAAAAGAAGAAGGAAAAAACCCCTGAGTTCTTTCCCCTAGATGCCTACTCAGAACAGGGGCTTGAGAGCAAGCTGAGTATTGCATGATTAAAAAAGAAATTAGGTTCTGATGTGGAAGTAGATGTCTGAGTGAACGACTCTGCCATTCTGTTCCCGGAATATGTTATCAGTGTGCCACAGGGGCCCTGAAACAGTCTCTTCCAGTCTGATGTATGCTGTGTACTATGAGATTATCTTGTTTTATGTTGAATGTGAAACCTAGGGTGGATTAGTACTGTGAAACACCATAAAGGGTTGCCTAGAGAGGTTGTGGATGCCCTATCCGTGGAGGCATTCAAATCTGGGTTGGACAGAGCTTTGAGCTCCTGGTCTAGTGGAACATGACCCTATCCATGGCAGGCTGGTTGGAACTGGATGGCTTTTAAGATCCCTTCCAACCCAAATCAATCTGTGATTCTATGAAATTCTAGGAGTTAAAAAACTGTGATCTTTCCTTGGGTAGAAGCTTATTTACTTAATGTGTATACTGTAATAAAATGTGGCATCATTGTTTGAGTTAGAAAATCTGTTCTGTTTTTATGAGCCAAGCCTCTTGTTTCGTTTCCTGAGCTTTCTTACCACTGCCCCATTTCTAGAAAAGCTGTCTTGCAAAAAATGATAAGACCAAATGGAATTTATGGAGATGAACATTTTGTATCTTCACCTCTTAATTTTGACTGTTAGAGCACATAAAAAAGCCAAATGCAAGTGTTTGCCTTTTGAAAACTTTTTTTCCCGGTGTCAGATAACCCTACCATTAAACACTGTCTCTCCAGTAGGCACAGAAAAGAGCTTATTTGCCATTTGTTTGGCCTTTCCATGAAACTTGAAATATGGAAGAACACTTAATGAAGTGGTTAGCAGTGGCTCTCAACCACTCTATCCTTTCTGTGTAAAGAGGGTTGGTAACAAGACCTTGTGATAATTCATGCTCTTATCAATTTGTTCAAATTAACTTTTCCTTCTCCTGTAGTTGTCATCATTCTGTTACAGACCTTTTTCATCACCCAGAGCTCTCAGCAGACCATGAAATATTTTACTATGTTCAGAGGCCAGTACAAGATTGAGGGCTTATTCTGTGGTGCTTACTGAAACAATTTCTCTTTTGTTCTTCTGTGAATCCAAAAACTTTGTTTAAAAATTCTGTCTGTACACTGAATGTTGCTTTTGTCTTTTGCAGAAGCCTAGCTCCTTAGGGTTTTGATTTTCTGTTATGTTTCATGGCTTTATTGTCCACAGAATTCTACCTGCTGTACCTACTGTAATGCAGTTATGTGATGATGAATAACGGATTGCTATAAAACATGTAGACAAAACCATCTGTATCTTTTTAGCAATGTATTTTAATAGAAGGACTGGCAGGGGAAAGGATTAGGGTATAGCAGCAGTATACAGGAAACTGTCATGCTTTTCCTGTATATAATAAATCTGTCTCATTGTATCCTTATGTGGATTAAACTGAAGTCTTCAGCATTTCAGGTGTTAAAAGTAGCCTTAGACTATACAGATACCACTTCTCACTGAATCTTCTCCAAGATACATGTTCTCAGAGGGCTGCTGGTTAAATCTGTAAATGTCTTATCAAGATCCAGTTCTTCAACTCTTTTCTCTCGTTTTTATGAAGAATGGACTTGAATGTCCATTCACCTCGTTTTTCAAGTAGTTTTTGAATTCATAACTTACAGACATACTTTTTGTTCTTTTTGTTAGTGAGAGGCAAGGCCAGAGTGCTTGATGTGGGGGCAGTGCTGTGCTAGTGAGCTGTGTGGGCCTGTCCCTTCCTTGTGTTGCCACTGGCATGACCTGTGATGCTATGGTGTCTGTCCCCATCCCTTTTCAGCCATGTTAGTGAGTGCCCCGTGAGCTGCCTGTGTTTGTCATCAGGTTGTTATTTCTAGCCCAAAGGAGAAGGCTAAGCAAGAGGATCTGAAGCAATGCTAGGATACCTCTTTCAGTCACAGCCACAACTGGCAACCAGCCATAAAGAAGCATCCTCTTATGGCTGATATCTGCCATTGCAAAGGCTTTCTTCCTCTCACTGGAGAACTGCAGCACATACCCTGTGCAGCAATGATGTATCTGATATGAGGGCTGCCTGTAGTTGCCTCGTTACCGCCTCTGGTCCTGGATTAGATGTTGGCATATTTAACCACTTCAGTAGGACAGTGGTTTAGAGGTAATTCATCTGCAATATTTGTCTTCTAAGGACTACATAAAAGCCACTTTAATAAGACGGATGCTCTTGTTTTTGTATAATAACAACTAAGTGTACCCCTGCAGAACATCAACCCTCTCACTTTTTTACTAGTTGCTCACTTAGGAGTGGATGAATGAGTTGCAAGGAAGCAATGTAAATCCCTAGTGTCACATTATTGTCCTTCACAGAATCCAAGCTCCATTGCACGCATGGAGACTACAACTATTGTGCACATTTACCATTAAAAAAGTGGGGTTTTTCAACAGTCTGGCAGTTTCTTTTTATGAAGTCATGTACTTGAGTGTTATCGTTTCGTTCTGTCAGATACCAGTATTGTTATGGTGTTAGTCTGCAGTTTTTATTTCCTAAAATGCCTGTGCATGTATGTGACTTGGGATCTTGAAATGGTTTCACTGGTGTTTATCAGGGTTCGCTGCTTTTACTGGGAATCCAAGCAGGTTTTCTTTGTGGAACTCACTGCAACTGGAGTGATTTAGCAGTATTTTTCTTCAACATGAAATCTCTTGAGAAGGGCAAAATTGTGGATCTCAGGAAAAATTAAAATTTAAGGGGCAGTATATTCACTCAGGATACTAAGTTGACTGGATTGTCTGGAAAGTTTGTATTACAGCAGTACACAAAGTAGAATTTAATCAATTTGCATGAAGACACAGAGAAATTTTCTTTAAACCAAAATGGCAATTAAGAGATACAAACTTTATGAATGTACTAGACCAGAATGACTATACTCTGTTATTGCATCTAATGGGTTTAAAATGACCTTAGTCATCTTACTGCTTCCTCAATTATTCTTTTTTTAAATTTACAGTAATTACGGCTTAGCTATGATCTACTTGTATTATTCTGCTCAGCTTTTAATATTATAAAATAAGCTGAAATGCTTTTTTATTGATACAAACATTGCATTATAGAGTTTCACAAACAGATTTATGAACAGTTTGTTTACACTTACAAGCAAAGACCCAACCTGTAGCTTTAGAAAAGGAGCAGACAGTGCACTAAATGTTATTTTAAGATACAAGAGCTTTAGTTTCACATATCAGTAAGGATTTTGATTTTTCAGCATAGCTAATATATGATGCTTGCAATAGTAAGTTTGGATAGGTTGGATTGTAGATATAACAGGTATATCACATATTTAGCCTTGCTGCTTTTTCTTTCTACTAGCCTCTCGACCTATTGCAAATCAGGAAAATGTGAATAAAAAGCAGTGGAGTCTTAAAATCCCATCTTCAGGTTGAGTCAATACTACCCACTCTGTGCCACAGTGTGAAACTGGGGCAATTCATTTTTGAGAGAAGTCAACTTCTTATACTGAGTGTTATATTCTAGGAGTTTGACAGACAAAATGCAATTTCATTCTTCAGAAATTCAGATGTTTTTCCTAACAGTAGTTGTCTCTTGATGGTGACAAATTTCTGCCGAACAGCGTTTCAGGAATGTGTTCTCCGAGTTGAAAGGGAAATTCCTCATGTTGGAGTTTATTGTACTCATTCCAATAGCATCATTTCTATTCTGCGGGAAGTTCTGGGCTTTTAAGGAGAGTGGAAAACTTTCCATTCCAAGTAAAAATTTTTTGCAGGAACTAAATCCCCCAACATGTCTTTATAATTAAATAGTAATTTTAGCAAGGCTGTTAGAAATAAAACTGTGCTCGAAAGCTTAGTGCAGTCTTCCAGCTCAGCTGCAGCCCTTCATTCTAAGTCTGTAGAAGGGGGCACTTGTGAACTCACTCGATGAGAACCTGCTGTGCTCAGCAGCGTGGGTGTCACAGCAGCCACTGTGCTAGGAACATTGCTGTGGTAAACTTCTGAGTTCTTCAGAAGCCCCTTAGGAAAGCTGGTGAAATACAAGCCATAATTCTGTCAGCATTTTGCTAGAAATTCCTCCAAACCAGTCACGTTAACATGTCTGTGAACTGGCATTTTTCCACTGCAGCCTATTGATCTGGAGCACTCTTTGGAATTTCTTAATACTTGGAACACATTCTAGCCTTTCCCTAGCTGTGCTTCTTCTGGTCACTGCCATTATTGAAGAAAGAGCCTACAGCAATTATCAGGAAGGCCTTGCCCTCAGGTGTTGAAAGGTTTTGTTTGAGAAATTGACACTGTATGTTTGATCTTGCAGGAATTCTTCAGTGGGTGAAGCTGATAGATAACTTTGAGGCTGAGTACGAGTACGTCACCAATGAAGGAACAGTGTTCACTTTCAAGACAAACCGCCATTCTCCAAATTACCGCTTAATCAACATTGACTTCAGTGATCCAGAGGAATCCAAATGGAAAGTTCTCGTCCCTGAACATGAAAAAGATGTTCTAGGTAAATGTTCATGTCAAGTTAAAGACATTAGGTTCTGCTTTTTCCAAATTAATTCAGGAATTAGTCTGTTGAATGATTTTCAGACCTTTTTAAAGACCTTGCTTTTTCCCTGTGTTTAAACTTTGTGTTTAGGATTTGCATTTAAAAGAATTGCTGAGATACAAGCAATTCAGAATATGTCTTTCTCTCCAACATCCTGTGTGGCCCTAGTGAAGTTGCCTCATCTTGTTTTAATTCTGTGTTTGTAGGAAGTGAGGGGAAAGTATTTTCCTTCTTCATGTCAGTGAAAGATGTTTACTAGACAGTTAGAGATTGCAACCAGAGGGACTCTGTAAGCAGAAAGAAGGGAAAGAGCAAATCTGGCAGTACTGCAGCATGCTTTGAACAGAATCAGTCAGAATTTGAGACAGGATTCCTTTTGTTCTTAGAATAAGAGGAGTAAACAATACTTGAAAAAAAAAAGCCCCAGGAAGATGTAAGAGCATGGAATTCTTCAAGTGCAGAAGCAAGTTCAAAATATGAATCTTTGGTTTCAATATAATCAAAATAAAGGTGTATTTTTCAATGCCATCATTTTGCATAAAGTTCTGTGAAAGCTTAGAATTAGTTTCAGATAACACAGAAAAACCTCCTCTGAGCTGTTTTTTTGACCGATGCCTAGTGTACATTTATGTAGTTTGCTGTCCATACAGTACAAAATACAATTATAATATATCTGACTAGCATAATTAGTTACTCAAAAATACCCTGAATCTTTTTATCAACCAGTTTTTATACAGATTCCTTCATGTTTGCTACTTTTCCAGTGAAAGTCTGCTTTGTAGAATGAGTAGAATTCTGTTTGGGTGTATGATTTAATATGTGTGTATACAGTAACTTCTGTCTTTCCTCACTGAGACAAACCTGTTTTACCACTGTTTCAGAGTCATCTTAATGCTTTTGTCACTTTTAAAAAAAAAAGTCTTTATTTCTGTCTGTAGTTCACAATGTGTCCTGTGTGATTTCTGCCACAGCCAAGATGCTCTCAGTGTGGCATAAATGTTGATTCTGAACTACAGAGAATTGTAGTGATGTTGCAAATGACTGGAGTCTAGAGTGTATGAGAATATTTTATTGAGTAGAAATGTAGCAAATCAGAGCTTGGTGAGGCACAAATCTTTTCTTAAGATTGGAAACTATTTGAACCAGGAGTCACCTGTATCTTAAGTATGTTTCAAGTCTTAATCAGAGAATTAGTAATAGATGTAAGTGAAAAATTGCTTCCAAATCTTAATTTTGGTCATGTGCAGATTCACTGATAGTGTGTTAAGTTATAAGGAACAGCAGTTTATAACATGGGACCAAACTGGAAAATTGACTTGGACATGGTGAGTGTATCAACAGGATGGGACAGAAACATATGACTGGCATGACACATGGTTACGCCGTGTGGATTTACCTGGAACTAGGTCTAGGTAGCCAAAGGAGCTTTGACCAGTGGCTCTGTCAGCACTGATTATCTGTTCCTTCCCAGTAAAATAAATGCCAGATCTGCTCTTCCCTGTACTGTGGTATTTAGCTCAACTCCATTTTGGTTTTATTCTAAAGACAAAGTCGAGGTGAGTTCATGTTTGTGCACAAACAAAAAAAAAAAATTAATGCATGCAACATTCATTTAATGGCTTATACATGACAGTCTTGACAGTACAGACTTAGCAAGAACTGCGCTAAAAAAACTGAAAGCTCTGATGAATGGGTTTGCTGAGGACACTGCCCTTTAGACTGTAAACCCAACAGGCATCCAGCTCTCAAACACTTGAAAGCAAACATAATCTGTCATATCAAACCATCAGGGTGACTTTCAGGAGTATGTTGTGTGTCATTAATCTTTTACTGTAGTTGAATGTGAAGCCAGAAAAGGCAATCTCTGTAGCTTTTTGGAGCAGTGTGTAAAGAAATTGGATTGAACTAACAGATGAAAGAGTCTTCATAAGAAAATGAATTTTCAGTAGATGTTAATCTATAGTAGATCTTACAGTAAAGTAAATTTAAATTCTTCCATTGCTTCTTTATTGCAGACACTTGCAGATCAGTTTTGTATCCTTAGCACTAAGATATGAGAGTTTTATCATGTCCAGGAAGTTGTAGTCCTGAATAATTATAAATCCTCACTCCTTCATTTGGTGTAGCCAGCAAGCAAGCCAGGTCTCATGTCAGGCTTTTTTAATCATTCCAAGCTTTGTTAAGGAAGACATAATTATAGCAATGACAGTTAGTAATGCATTCTTGACAACCTTGGCATCCAGTGAATTTGATTTGGGTGATAAACAGGTGACAGTGTAATGAAGCTCTTTTTACAAAAGCTAAGACAGTAATAATTCAGAGGGTAAATGTGTATTGCTGCTTTTTACTTATGTGTGAGAGTGACTTTAACAAGATGTAATTTAGCTGTATTAGTATTTCTTCACAAGCATTATAGTCAGTGGTACCCTAGGTCACAAATATGTTTTATTGGGATTTATGGATCCTACTCTGGTATGACCTGCCTGGAAGACATAGCCTGTTCATTAATTTAGATTCAGTTTCATAAAAGCTGCAGTTACAGAAATAGATTTATATACAAATAAGAAATTCAGGGTTGAGAATTAAGAATCTCTACCAGTGTCCATGAGGGGATGTTGCACAAAGTATCATTGTGTTCTTAGAAAGGAGCTACAGCTAATACAATCTAACCAAGAAATAAACATATATTCTTACATAGTGGTGTAAATGACATTTGATTTCTTCAACATATTCTTCAAGATAGATTTTTCTATTGGCTTTGACCCTTTCTTTTTCAAGAACTGTTTATAAATGAGATAAGAGCTGTTTATAAATGAGATAATTTGGAGAATAAAGGGAAAAATCAAGCATATTCCTGCAGTGAGGTTTTACTCGGACTTCATTTTACAATTGTCAGCAGGGGTTTTACACAGAGATGAGGTGAATTTAGATCTCTGCTCTGTGTGCTGAGGGGAAGAAATAAATGACAGCTATTTTTAAAGGAAATTGAAGAGGGCGCCTCAGAGCACATTGTATTATAGTGAGACAAATTTCCTTCTCTTTAGAGTTTGTTTATAAAGTGTTAATTTTCAGGGAGTCTGAAATACAACCACAGGAGATATTCACGTCTCTCATTGACCTTGTGCTTTAAATGACCACATATTTGCAAGACGTGTGCTGAATTGAAATGCAGCTATGAAACCATAAATGCAGACTAACCGTAGCAGACCTGCAACCCTCGTTCTAAGGCACAGGAGAAACCTGCTAGGTTTAGAAGGTTAAATGATTCATTTTGAGAACTGTGACACGCCCCCACCTCACCCAAAGTGTTCAGTATTAGCAGAGCAGGGCTACTGGATAGCAGCAGTTTGTATCCAGCCCTTTCCTTGTGGCAATGAAGAGCAGAATAGATCTCCTGAGTAAGAAGGGCTGAGAAATAAGACATATTCCTGAATGTGTTGTAGATGAGGAGAGGATCTCGAACAATTCCTTGAATCTCAGTTGGCCATTTAACAAGCAGAGGCAATGCTAGCAATGCTCCCTGTACCTTGTACATGTCTACGCACCAAAACTCAATGCATGTAAAATGCTTTGCCTTCCCCCAACTATAATTCCCAAGTGGAAAACAGTATTTTTCTTTATACCTTTAACCTGCTAACTAATTCATAAATGCTGAGGAGATGGAGAGGGGAGTTACTGGAGCTGAAAGTTGTGTTGGCGCTATAGTGAAGCCAGGAGGGAAGGTCTGGAAGGAGCACCAAAACTTTAACTTGTTGAAATTGGTTGAAGCTTTCCCATTAAGTTTAACATGAAAGGCTGCCACTGAGGATGGGGTCTCAGTGAAAAGATACATGCTTTGTATGGGGAGACTTGTCAACATTTACTTAGACATTTCAGAATTATTCATGTTTTATTCTATAAATTGCTCATGTTTTATCTGCAAGTCTACTCATAAGTAGCCTTGAGTGATGGTTACAGGTCATTCCAGTTGAGCTCAGCATTGGTGCCTGTTAATCTGCAGAGACACTGAGGTTTATGGTTGCTGTCTGTGATGACCAAAAAAACCACCATGACTTTCCAGGTCTGTCTTGCAGCTGCAGCTTTGGCCATTGAAATACATTAATTATTCTCACTCAACAATACATGGACACATAAGCACAACCGTACATCAAGTAACTCAGCAATTCTTGCTGAAGCTCTATGGCTGCTTGGCTCTTCTAGCGTGGTGTATTCTCCATCAGCATTTCAGCCTGCATTTGTGAAAGCATGTTTGTACATTCAGACACTTAACATGGTGTAGTTACTGCGATAGAAAGGAAAGGTCAAAGCTGCTCTAAGTCATTAAGGTTAGTGGCACACATGTTTAGTATGAGGATTCAACCCTTTTCTTCCTTGAAACTATTTCAGAAAGTTGTGCATAGCAACATTGCAAGTGCCAAGTAAGTGGCTTTGTGACTAATGACAGCTGTCAAAACTAAAAAAAAAAAGTTTTTGAAAGTAGCAGTATATGAATTTCTGGAAGGTTGAATTAGAAGTTCTAGGCACAGTTGAGCTCAGAAATAACAGAGTTGTTAAGAAGTGTATCTCCTCTAGCCCAAATTTAGCTATTGAAGAATTATGTGTAACCTATTGTAGTCACCAAAGTGGTCACAGTACTCTTCAGAGAGAACTGGCCAGTATCAAGGATAATTCTTCACATCTGCTTTCAGTACTTAGGACTTGCCTCCAAGTGTTCATCTCTTCCTGATGCCTGAAGCGGGATGCTCAGGGTGGAGAAGACAACCTCTTAGTGTTTATTGTATAGGAATATAAATCCCATGCCTGATGGATGCTGGAATGTATGTAGGTTGGTAAACGTAGGTGTAACCAGGAGAGTAACTTAACTGCTCTGTTCATGGTATTAACTGAAAATAAATTGACAGATATACTGGAAAGGTTTCAGATAGTTAGCTTTTTAAAAAACACCACTTGTGTGAGTAGAACTGCTCAGCAAGTAATTCTGAGTATCCCAGTACAGGATATTCAAAATAAATGGTTCAGCTGCACTCTAAAGGTGCTTATTTATTCTCCCCATTTGTCTGTAAAGGGTACCTGCAGCAGTGGTGTCAGACTTAGACAGGAGATTTGAATCATGCAGTCTTAAAAGTTTCTAGGAAATATGGAGACATGCAGGATGCATCCTGCAATGCACGAACAAAACCAAAAGGTTGGCTGCTAATGCAACATACCCAACAGTATCTGTGGTTCTCAGTGCTGAGCATGGAAATAACAGAGACTCAAAGCTTGCAGTCAAAAAATAGCTCTTGTTAATAATTCAGCATTGTTTTAGCTTGCTGTGTATATATAAGTGTTGGTTCTTAGTGTCTTCTTTTTCTTCTGGTCTTTCAAGTCTGCTTCAGTGTTTTGCTCTATTTTGATTTTTGCATTTCTTCGTAGCTGCCATTACTGTAAGTTTTGGAGGCAGTTAGCAATGCATCAAAACCAGTTATAATACAGGTACTGTACACAGAAGCTGTGTTCCTAAATCTCATGGAGTGTTTTAAAAACATTTTGCATTGGTTTCTCATCTGGTATCTTCATCTGAGGGCATCTAATTTGTAAACCAAAGAGGTGATGGAGAGTGGATACTGCTGCTTCCTAGACAAGTTCCTTAGTAGAAGAAATCCCCACATAATCCAGGAGCTTTATTCCTAAGTAATTGAATCTTTTTAATAAAAAGCGTAATATCTCTTCATAAATATATAGTCATAGTAATAATGTACATCAGCTCTTAATGAAAAAATTGATTGAACAGAACTGTTTAATCAAATAATTAGGGAGGAATTAAAACATCCCCACACCATAATTTTAAAATAAAAATCCCTTAATT
>VWZN01016688.1:138822-206639 GCA_013396955.1 Regulus satrapa
AAAAAAAACCCCTTATTTTTTTTTTTTTTTTTTTTTTTTTTTTTTTGTTGAGGCAAAGTTATATACATTTGAAGTTAATCCTAGAGTGTTTATAATCCATTTTGTGAAACTTTTTTCAAGACATTTTGAGAGTAAAACTGGACATTTTAATTATAGATGTTTCTGAGAATACCAGTGGAGTTCATGGGATCTCATACTCATTGCAGAGGCAATAATTCTGCATGCAAAAAACGTGTGTTACTGTTGGGATGCTAACTTTTTAATTAATATTTTTTGTTAATAAACCATGTAAAAAACATTGGAAAATCTGTGCAATTTGTGACAATGTAAAAAAGTATTTTAAATTACTACATATTCTCCTTGTGTATACAGCCAAGAATGATTCTGTATTTCAAAATATGTAATTGAATAGAACTATTAACTTATGACGTTTATTATGTTCTCCAGGCTCACTTAAGAAATTTTAACCACCCTAGATCTAAAGTTGCACATCAGTTACTAATTTATAAACAGTGTTATGTTATGCTGTACCTTATTATTCCAGGTCATGGCTGAAATTTCAGTTAGTGTTTTCTGGGGCTGTGGTTAGAAAATTACCGAATTTAGACTAAAAGCTCATGAGGGAGTTGGAAAGTTTGAGGGTAAAAAAAAAAGAATGGTGGTGTTAGGGAAGAGGGGAATAGTAAAGCTTTATTTAGGTGTTTACAAAACATGACTTCATATGTCTAGAAAGACAAGTATTACATTTCAGTTGTCCTTCAGAAGCAAGCTAAAAAGATTTGAAGGTCTTTGAGCTCTAGGGGGTCATAACAGACCCGAACTCTATATCTATATAGGATGCTTTCAGAATAACATGTTTTGACCGTCAATTCAAAAAAACTTGTTTCTCTTAATGGAAGGGGCACATCATATACCTCAGAACTTTTATTCTGGGACATGAATGTGCAAAGATTCATTTATAAGACTGTCTTCTTTACAACTCTGTGAATTCAAATTATTTGGATTTATAGGACTTTGAGGAAAGTGAAAAGAGCTGTTATGATGTGAATAACATAAAATGGTGTAAAACTGAAATTCCATCAATTTTTATATGCTTGTGTTCTGATATTTTTTCCTCCAGTGTTGTCACATTAAATTCTCCATCTCACAGGGCTACTTTGGCATTACAGTGTACCCCTGTCAGTCCGACCTCAGTTTCTTGCACATTGGTTCCATCTCCTCATTCCTTGCTTCCAGCAGATAAAAAAAAAGTCATTGTCCAACACTGGTATTTTGCTCATGATTTATATTTCCAATCTGAGTTGTCAGAGAAGAAGCTGTATATATGTAGTTGAAGAGAAAAAGAATCACCTCCTCACCTAGTCTTACAAACAAATAAAAATGTCCCGCATTAACCTCCTTCAGGATGCTTTCTTTAATTTTTAGCTCTGCTTGAATTTTTTCTTGCTTGTATTCAATTTCTGAATTAATGAGAAGTTAAAACACTTTTGTTGCAAAGTAATTTCTTAAATGACAGAAATACTGAGCAAGATTAAGATGTTTTAATCTCTCTCCTGTCTGTATGAGTAAATAAATAGACTTGACACTAGATATCTAAAGCAAATGGCACAGGAGACAGGAGAGAATATATTACGTGATAAATTGTGGGTGAACTGGACCGCCAAAGAATTTCTACACTTTACAGGTGATAGAGATGGAGATTGAAATGAGACAGTCAGTAGATCCACATAGATTTATTTTTTTTAATAGCCAGCCCAGATATTTTATTTTAATTGGTTTTAATATCCTTAAGTCCAGTTGAAAAATTAGCATGCCATGAAATAACAGTTCACATATGTCTAGTAATTATTCCAAGGAACAAACTCAGGATGGGAAAAGTTCTGTGGAGCAGAAGCTCTCCTTGCTGCACATCTACACAGACAAGGTGGGACTAGAACTGGGACTGCCAGCAGAGACGTAAAGGCAGTAGCTCTCTGCAGAGGGATTTCTTCCTGGATCCTTTTGCTGGATTGAGTTCACTGTGCTGCATCCTGCTCCTTTTACCTTACAGCTGTTTAGCATCATTAGCATCCTGAATAAGCACGTGGGGCATTTTTTGATGGCATGATGAGAATATCACCCCAGAATAGCTCTTTTCTTACACCCAGTAGGGCTTGCTTGCAAAAATAATCTGACTACTTCAGCAGTAGAACCAAGACAAATAGTAATGTCTGGGTTCTATACCTCAATGTGCAGTATGGGATCATGTCTTTTTTCCTTAAGTTTAGTTTGATTATAAATCATAATGATTGTTTTGATTTTCATGGCTTTCCATAAGTATTGCTGGCAAAAGATAAATGTTTTGCTTGGGTTATGCATTGAAATATGTGATATTTAACAGCAGTATTGATCCATAAATATCCCAAATGCATAAGCATATTGATTAAGCAATTCTTTATTCCTCTGTGTGCATAAATTAACTTTAAGCAGCATGGTTAATGCATTTCCAGAGAATGTCAGACTTTATTTTGGGTTCATTTACAAAGATTTAAGAGTTAAAGGTAATGCGGCTGCATGCATTTAGGTATGCTAGAGAATTTTAGGATCAGAGTATGTCTGATTGTTTCCTTTCTTTTGTTTTTTGATTGTAATTTCCATGGCTTTGTTTTTCTTTTCCATGCTGTGCAGAATGGGTTGCTTGTGTGAGGTCCAATTTCCTAGTTTTGTGCTACCTGCATGATGTGAAGAATATCCTGCAGCTTCATGACCTAGCCACTGGTGCACATCTCAAGACTTTTCCCCTAGAAGTGGGTAGTATTGTGGGATATAGTGGCCAAAAGAAGGACACTGAAATATTCTACCAGTTTACTTCCTTTTTATCTCCAGGTAAGATTGGGGGTTTTTATGTCTCATGTTGTTCCCTTTCCTGAGAACATTGTCTTTATAATTTTCTGTAGTTTAGTTGTTATTTGGTATATTGGTATAAAACTGCTTCCACCCATATTAGCAGGGATTATGCACATAAAAATGTATCAGTGTGTGATCCATCAAGCCTAAATAATGTGCCTACTAGTATTTGAGATATCTGCATTAAGACTCAAGATTGACATGTACTGGAGATGAAATCATAGCATTCTCACAGTTCTTGCTTCATACAGCAAGATAGAAGGTGAAAAACTCAGTAAAAGATAGTTATTAATGTGTTTAATGTAATTTTTTATCACAATTTTAAAGAACATTAATAAAAGTCACAGAAATTGTTCTGTGACAGTTTTATGATTCATTTATGCATAACCTTATTTGAGCATCCTCACTATCTGTCCTTATAGTACTTGTTGTTGGATTGCTGTAGGAATCTTTGTGAAGTCCTGCAAAGTTGGAGCTGTCCAAAGCATTACATAATACAGGTGTGGCAAAACATTAAATATTCAAGGATTTTGCATAGGAAGGGAGTTTCTACACAATAGTCAATCTAGTGTATGACAAGAAAATATAGTTACTATTCACTCTTTTTTTTTTTCTTCTTTCTTTATGGCCCAATCAATCAATACCTATTACAAGACAGGATTCAAATATGAAGGGGCAGATAGGCTTCACGACCTTTATCTTCTTCCAAGGTTTTGTATCATAAGGGGATAAAACCATGTTCTTATAGCATCTGACTTAGGATTTTGTTTGTTTCAGTTAGAACACAGCAACATTACGTTGCAAAAGTGGCTGTAAAATACTTCAGATAAGTTTGCTGGTTTTGCTAGAAAGGATTATGTCAAATTATCAAAATTAGGTTTCAGTCTTAGCAGATAAGAAGTGTGAAGAATTGCCTATTTTCTTACTGTTTACATAAACAGAAATATTTTCAGTTCTTGTTTTAAACAACATTCAGGTTGTGGCAGCCATTGCAGCTGGAGAATAGCTTGAGGACACTCTTGCATTTATCTCTTAACTTTGTCCAGCTTCATTCATAGTTCACTCGCCCGCATTGTGGGCTGGAAGTTGCCAGTTTTACAGAGCTGCACCATTCATCTTAGCTGAGTCGGTTGAGTCTCTGTAACTGCTAAAAATGTGTAGGGAAAGAGCCCAGATCTGCCTTAGCCTGTGGCTTTCCAGCTGGTCAGCAATAGCTGCTCTCACTGCTGGTTGCTTAGGCAGATTATTTTTCTCCTTTTCATTCGTTTGCTTAGCATCTGCAAAGAATTCACTATGGCATAGCTGTGTTAACTGGGTCAGAATGACCTGGAATCTGGCAGAAAAAGGGAAGGTAAGAAATGTACGTAGACTGTATGAGGATAAGGAAGGAATGAGGAAAGCAGACCAGAGAGGTAATTTTTAGGTCGATTTATGGATCCTTTCTAGCTTGTGTGCAACTTCATTCACCTCATCTGTGGAATAATCCTACAAAAGGTATGGGGCTGATCCTTGGTGAACCTAGATATTTCTACTTTACTATTGGAAATCAGTATAATTTGCACTTGTATTAAGTTGGATTATCCTTTTTTTTTCTAATGAGAAATAAATTAGCATACTCCTGTTTAATACTTACAACAAAAGTAATAATAAACATATGTATGAAATAATGAATTAAGCAGTCCTAAACCCATAGATGTTGACACTATAAAATTTTGTTATTTTCTAAAAAAATACGGTTTTCCCTGCTGTCCACTCCAGTCAGATGCTTAGGTGACCACTGGCATTTTGCATTTATTTAGCAACCAGCAAAACAGTTAAACTTTTTTTTTTTTTTTTTTTTAACTGCTATGACAGAAAAGATGCAGCAGCAGGGGTTGAATTGCATGTTATTAGGTTGATTTGCTCTGGAAATGCAGTCTGTGACTGTGCTTATTCTTCATCACGTGGTTTACTAAGATGTGGCAATTCTGCCCGCCTTGTGTGCAGTGTTTGCTGGTACATTACCCAGCTTGGGCACCTGCCTGTGTGTCAAACAGCTGCTCTGCTGTTGCTGCCTGGAGGGCTCTGCACTGTGCTTCTGCATCATTTTCTGGATCCTGATCTTTATGGGAAATGCTGCCTTAATGCTGGTTTGCACCTATCAACCTGATCAGGCTTGCTAGTCATTTGTGATAAATAAAAAAAATCCCAGCAGACTAGGATAGTCCTACTTTTAGTCCCCTGTTAATTCACCATTATGACAAAAGGCTTTAACAGTTGCTAGAAATGTTATTTTACATTTGCATTTGTTTACCGATCTCTATCTTCCTGAATTTCCAGTCTATAAAACTAACTTAAAGAGGCAATTCCCTGGTATCAGA
This sequence comes from Regulus satrapa, assembly GCA_013396955.1. NCBI lineage: Eukaryota > Metazoa > Chordata > Aves > Passeriformes > Regulidae > Regulus > Regulus satrapa. The sequence goes on from VWZN01016688.1 coordinate 144,069, forward strand.
TAAGTTTCCTCATTATTTCATGTTTTAGTCAGTATGAATTTTTATAGTTATAACCTCTCTAGTAATTACTTATACTTTCTGAATGTATCTATAATACACACAATATAGCAGGATTTCAATCAAGTCCTGTCCACCTTAGTTAACTTTATTACATTGAGGATCCCAGTAAAGTGCTTAGTGCCATACCTTTTAGTGTTCTTTTCCCTGATATATCTTCCAAATTTTGCAGGGACCAGCTTGTTGTAAAGGAGAAAATCAAAGAATAATTAACAGTCAAGTTAGTTTATGTATCACATGTATCTGTAGTACAGGCATGAACATTAGGATGTTTTAGTATGTTAACCAGTGTGCAAACACGATAGTCATGTTGTATGACTCATACTCAAATATTATTAAGGTTGAATGACAGGAGATAAGTTTTATAGTTTAAATGCAAAATTATTCTTTGCTAATTACACATCTGTGTAGTGTCCAGATAACTGCATTCCCTGTGAGTCGGCCTCTGCTGCAACCTAGAAGTTTTATACTATTTATAGACATTAAGTTTTCTCATGTGCAGAATGAGAAATCATTAGAAATCATACACACAATCTTAATGAAGTTGTCTTCAAACCTGCAGGATCAGGATGTAAAAGAAGTTACTCAAGCCAAGATTTTGTTTTGTTTTGTAGGTAACTTGTGCTGGTCTTCCACAGTTTTAAGTGGATGTTTAGCTCTTTTTGTTATCTGGGTCATATGAATTTTAATTTCAAATACTTTATCATAAGGAGAAAATGTCAACCTGAGTGAAATTCTTGATATATTTATTTTTAGTCTGATGGATCTAAAAGGGAATGTTTTCAATTTGACTTTACATTTCTTTCTTCCAACATTACTGTTCTCACTAAATCCTTTCTAACTTTATGTAAACAGGTTTTTTTTTCCCTATTTTGCTTGAGCCCCCTGGCTTTGTGTGAGTGGTGAGAATTACTCTTTCTTCACAGGAAGCCTTTGCACCCTCCCTAGATGAAATGCATATATGTAAGTGTTAAATTATATAACAAATGAAAAAAATGTGTCCAGGGCTACTGTTTTTCACCCTGCTGAGTTACCTTTACCATTCATGACTCCATCACAGTGCCTAAAGTGGCATCTTTTTAATGATGGATATATGCTAAGATGACAAGCTTATGTTGCATTCTGTATTGTAGGTATTATATATCACTGTGATCTGACCAAAGAGGAACTGGAGCCAAGAGTTTTCCGAGAAGTGACTGTTAAAGGATTTGATCCTTCAGTTTACCAGACAATTCAGGTAATAAATGTGAACCCTGCTGTCTTGCTCTAATCACCTATGCAAGAGCTCAAGACAATTTGACTTAACTACTGCTGAGGAAACTTGCTTTAGAATTATGCTTTGGTTTTGGACTGAAATACTGTTGTAGGTGTTCTAAAGGCATGGACAAGTATCTCAGTGTAGTAGCATGGAGATTCCTTTGGAGCTGCCTATTACACATAGAGAAGGTGTGTAAGAATTAGCTAAGGTTTATAAAATTAAAAGAAATTACTTCAGTGAAAAACAGTGTAAGCTACAAATTATATGGAACAGGTTCAAGAAAATGCAGGGTTCTTCATAGGCAAATGCTTTGAGCTCATAACAAGTATTATGACTAAAAAGATTATACTAAATAGACATTTTAAGTAGTAAGCGATCTTTCCACTAAACACAGCTTTGGTAAGACCCTGATAAAATACTATGCCCTGGCCAGGACTTTTAAGACAGGTATGGAACTTGTAGATAGAGTTCATGGAAATTTGTTGAAATCATAGGATGATTTAGGCTGAAAAAGACCTTTTAAGAGCAAATCCAACCATAAACCTAATATTGCCTAGTCCATCACTAAATGTGTCACTAAGTGCCCATCTACTTGTGTTTTAAAAATATCCAGGGATGGTGACTCAACTAAAATCATTAGGGGTCTAGAAAAACAGTCATTATATTGGGACGCTTAGCATATATAAGATCTGCAGTTTATAGAATAAATACTGGAATGTGGACTCATTTTTTTATATGTAGGGTTTTTTCATCTTCTGACTAGGAGTAAGAATGGAATGGAGGCTTTTTTCTTTCTATAGACAAAGGCACAGCAAAATCTAGTGCCAAAAGTGGAGCTCAAATAAGCTTAGCCTGCAAAAAGGTGAAATTATATAGAAGATGAGCAACAAGAAGCCATGTGACAGCATGGCTTGGAATTTTCAAAAAGAGATTAGATACTTCTCTTAATATCTTATTTTTAATTTTGCCTCTGACACATGCTCAAGGCACATGTTCTAAAAGTGTAAAGACAGTAGTATGTGTACATGAGGTGGTTGTAAACAGCCCCATCTGTTGTCTCTGCATCTCCAGACAGAAATAAGACTGTGGTAGAGAACAATTTGCTGGAAATGTTCTCACAGAGAATGCATTTTTGCTGCTTCACTCAAATTCATTAAGGGACTTCCTCAGGATAACTTAAGGGCAGAGTGAGCTGGATAAGAAGAAGAAAACTGAATTCTCTTTAGGGAAGAACTTGGTGCAATTGTAATGCTGCCATCAAACCCAGAAGGATAGTAATGAAGCACAAATACCCATGTAATTAAAAAGCATATAGAGGAGGTTGCTGTAAATTAGAAATAATGTATTTTTGTAGTAAATCAAATTTTATAAAATAAATGTCTGGAAAAATAAAATCTCAGTTTCCACTTAAATCAATTACATGCTAAGTTAAGGTAAAATAGAACAGAAATACAAATTATTTCAAGGAGGAAGCATGCTGTTGCTATGGGCTTGGAAGCCTTCACTTCTTTACAAAGCTTCACTTTGTAAAGCATTGGCAGGGGTTTACTGCTAGGTTGTAATGTGATGGAAGTCAGTGTCACTGTTTCTGGTTTCCTCCAGCTCTAGGGAAATGTGACCTGTGTAGTTACATTGGGATCAGTGCTTATAAAGAGCATTCTTGGCTCACCAGTCATCCAGGTTTGCCTTACACCAACAAATGATCTCAGTATGGCAACCTCTTGGAAATTAGTTTTTGATATCTTTCATTCAGTTCCATGGAGAAATCTCAGCTGAGCTGTGAAAAAAGCTGTTTGTCAAGGCCAGGACTGGGACTGCCTGCTCAAGTTTGTAGTAACTGAGCCTGCCAGTGCTGCACAGGTCAGATGAACTCCTGTCTTTGTTTCCATTTCTGTGGTCCCACTTAGAGCTTTGATGGTGCTTCTGCTTAGAGGAGGGAAAAAGGATGGAAGGGTATAAAAAGCAGTTAACCTAGATGAAACACATTTCAAAACACAGGCAACATTGCAGGGAATTGTGAAAAAAAAATCAAAAATAAGAATGCAAGGAATATACTGAAAGTAGGCAAACCCTCTTTATTGTAGGAGAATGGACAATGCGGCAGAATCTATTTAATAATTTTAATTTCCATCAGAACTACTAAGTAGCAAAGGATAATGATGCTGACTGTCCTAATACATGTCTTTAATGAAAGGCACTAAGGTTTGTTCTTTATACTCATATACATTAATACCTACTAATACTAGCAATCTTCCCAGCTTTGCTGTATAGCATACATGAAATTGTAATGAGTTGTTCTCTGTCAGTCTTTAAATACAACTGGATCAAGATTTGAACTGAAATGTAAGATGTCATGTGTATATGAAATCTGAATTAACGGGAATTGTTTTTTGGTCTTTCAAATCCAATCTACAGTATTTGGTCTATGTTGTAAAGTGCAAGGGTGAACTGGTGACAACGTTTACTACACCGAGAAAATTTGTGGTAGAGCTTCTGCTTCTTTTGTACCTAGGGTTAAGATCTTACACTTCGACAGCCCAAACAAATAATAAGAACAAATTAATAATAAGTTACACTTAGACAGCCCAAACCAGTAATAAGAACAAATTAGCCAACTTGCACTGAAGGGAGAGCTGTTTCAACATACCTGACTTTTGCACCAGGGTGAGAGCATGTTTCTAAGTTATTGGCTCCGTGTGACACCCTGCAAGTACATTGTCTGATTTATTGTGCTTTAGCTTGTGCTTTTGCCCTTATCTTGGAAGAATCTGTGATCTTAATGAAAAAGTCAAACTGTTTCAAATGCCTGCCTCACATCAGAAATTTATCCTGGCTTTTTTTGTTAAATGATGTATTAAGTTGCATTAATTTCTCTTTCTCTGCCAAGCACTTTTTGAAGTTTGGTTTAACTTTCCTGTGTACTTCATCTATCACAATGACAGACTTTTCCAGGAAATAGCCTGGGACAGGCTTTACAGAAAGAAAAAACACTTTTACAGGAACTTTAAAACAGCAGTTACCTTAAGATCTTTACTATGTTAATAACTCAACTGTTGCTTTAAATAAAAAGCCTTTATTTTATCTCTGTAAAGTTGCCAAGTATGTTCTTTTATGTTCCCCATGTTAGCACCTGACAGTGACACTTAATCATGGATAAACAGTCTTCTGGTGTGGCTCACAACTCACCGTTTAGGCTGATGTGTAGGCTTTTAAGTGTTAAAATTGCAATAATAAAAATGTTGATTGACTCCTTTTACCATTCTTTGAATACTCCACAGTACTTAAAATACTTTGAGATGAACCAAAAATAGATGTTGCTATTGACAGATGCACTTTGGATTAGCTCTTGTAGAAGATGAAATTCATAACACAACTTGGTTTTACAACTTAGTTTGATAAAAAAAAGCAGCTGCTATTTGATATTGCAACACAGATGCAAGAAGCACAGGTCTTAAAAACTAGATTTCAGGCTGGAATGAATTTCCACCTTTCTTTTGCAGAAATTACTTTTGCAGGTGAAGTAATTTTCATGAGAATTTTATTCTTTTCTTGCTCAGTCTTTCACTCCCATCACCAAGCCCTTACAGTACTGATTTCAAGTTATGAGGCATTGATAGGGAAAATTTGTCTGCAGTCATTCTCATTCCAGGTGGAACATTACACCATACAGTTTGGCACTGCAGTTAATATCTGCTTCAGGAAAATACAGCATTGAGAGAAGATGAGTCAGGCTTGAGATTGATTGGCAGAAAAACTTGTGTACAGCACCTGCCCATGTTATTCCTGGATCATGCTGTTGCCAGTGGTATCATTCCATGAGCATTAGGTTCCCTCATTAATATAAAAATAACAGAGGAAAACAGTGTCCTCTGAAAACTGTAGTAAGCTCAAGCTGCTAAGCAATGCAAGAGCTAATACTATAATTATCTCTGGTTTTTTCAGTGTGGTTACAGAGATGGTCTTAACATAGTTTTTTTCCCCTTACCCACATATATATAATAGAATTGAAGAATGGTTTGAGTTGGAAGGGATTTCAAAGATCATCTAGTTCTAACCTCACTGCCATGGGCAGAGATGTCTTCCACTGGACCAGGTTGCTCAAAGTCCCATCCATACTACCCTGAACACTTCCAAGGATCGTGCATCCACATCTTCTCTGGCCTCACCTCCCAGAGAGTGAGAGAGAGCCTTCCAGTGGCTCACCTCCCTCACAGTGAAGAATTTATTCATAATCTCTCATCTAGACTTTCCCTCCTGCAGTTTAAACCTATTTCCTTTACTTCTATTGCTCTTGTAAAAAGTTCCTCTCCAGCTCTTTTATAGGCCCCCTCTTAGATACTGGAAGGCCACGATTAGGCTACCCCAGAGCCTTCTCCAGGGTGAACAGCCCAAACTATCTCAGCCTGTCTTCATAGGAGGAGTGCTCCAACCCTCTGATCAGCTTTGTGTGTCCCCTCTGGGCCTGCTCTGACAGGTCAGTGTCATGCACATGTTGGGCACCCCAGAGCTGGTTGCAGTGCTCCGGGTGGGGCCTCACCAGAGTGGTGACCTGCTGGCCGTGCTCCTTTGGATGCAGCCCTGGACACAGTTGGCTTTCTGAGCTGTAAGTGCACATTGCTGGGACATGCTGAGTGTCTGGTCAACCAGCACCCCCAAGTATTTCTCCCCAGGACTGCCCTCAGTACATTTCCACCCAGCCTGTATTTGTACTTGGAATTCTCTCAATCCAAGTGCAGGAGTTTGCACTTGGCCTTGTTGAACCTCATGAGGTTCACAGAACCCCACCACTTAAGCCTGCCAGGGTCCCAGTAGTTGATACCCCTTCCCTCCAGCATGTCAACTGCACTGCACAGCTTGGTGTCAGCAAACTTGTGTGGATTTTCTCAATCCCAGTGACCATTTTGCTCATGAAGGTATTAAGCACTGCTCCAGCCCAAATGACAATCCTAATGACCAGAACTCTGAGTGTGACTTTCTGTGTACATAGATGATTGTAAGTAGGAGAAAAGTTCAGTAGCTTAGCATCTATCTGCTGAGACAAAGCATTCTTATACAAGAGCACTAAAGGCATGTCCTTTCTACTGATTCTGAGCAGAGACAAATAATTGCCACTTTTCTATAGAGGAATATGTAATTTTGGTATCATTTTCATCCCTCTCCTAAGAATCCATCACAACCAAAAAGGAGTTGATTTTTGAAGAGTTGGACTTCCTTTCTTCTCACAGTATTTAGGGCTTGAATCCTGTCTTAATCTCATGAGATGATAGAATTAATGCTTGGGGAAAACAAGTTGCTTATTGTTGTTTGTTTCTACTTTATTCTTTTTATTTCTTTGAGGTTTTGTATTGCAGTAAGGAAGAAAATTAGTTCAAGAAGCGTTTAGACAAAGCGTTTGGGCACATGGCATGACTCTTGGGGATAGTCCTGTGCAGGGTTAGGAGTGGGAGTCGGTGATCCTTGTAGGTCCCTATATAAGGAATATATAAGCATATTCTGTGATTCTGTGAAATACTGGGGGAAGAAGGTATGTCACAAACACCACAGTTCTAGTGCTTGCCACAGTATGGCAGATACCTGGTGTCTTGCTGGGGGGGGAAATAAGCTTTGATCCATTTCTTTCAGAGCTCCCAGAAAGGAGGTTGAAGGCTTTGGCTCTGATCTCACCTAGTGTTTTGGCACCAAGGCGTCAGTCTCACTCAGGAGGACATCAACAAAATCACAGTGACAGCTGTGACAGCATTGGCGGTTTGCCTGTGTGAATGTAGTATCTTACGCCCTTGGCATGTGGTTGTTACAAACACCACATTAGTCTGCCATTACCTCTTCTAATTGGAAGTCAGGGAAGACTAACTGAAAATGCAGCGCTCTAATTTAAAGGCCCTTGTAGTTCTTGAAAGCCAACAGATTGTATATTAAATACATTAAATATTTGCAGCCACATTACACTCCTTTTTAAGGGAGGAAACTGTCAGAATCAAGGACTTTACATCTCGATAGAGTATCAAGAGATGGATTTCCAATGATGACCTGAAATGCTCTTGAGCTTTGAAATCCTATGCAGGAGTAGCAGTTGGAATACTAGAATATTAGAATAATACAATAGCAGTTGGCTTTGCATCCATTCTAATTTAAGTGGCCCCATCCAATGCAGTTCAGATATTTCTTATGTATCTGCAGTAGGAACTATGTCTTTCTATTCCAAATAAGAGGATGAAGTGATAGATTTTGCATTGTTTTCTTCATCAAGCCAAGTGCTATTTTAAGGTCTAAATTATCTGGATTTGTTCTATCCCCTTCTTATATACCTCTGGGTATGCATAGTTTAGGAAGTTGGGAGCTTTTGTTCAGCAGAATGCAGAACAATGGAAATGTGGTTTGGCATGGAGGGGAGTGCAAAATTTCTCTTAGAAAGAATCAGTGCACTAGTGACCACACAATGTAAGGAATAATACTAAAATATATCTTTTAAATACTCTCTGTGTTCATTTGTATTGTCATACAGGCTTTGAGACTCAATTGTTCCAAGCTTTTAATAATAAATTTTTGCTGAGTGTGCAGGGAGTTGGAGAACTTCTTAAAATGGAAGTGTCTGTAGAACCTTCATGCTCTAGACTTTATAAAAACGTCCATTTCTTTCAAACCTCCGAGAGAAGTGGTTGCTTAGTAGTTTAACTAAAGCTCAGTATGAAATACTATTCTTATGCCTTACTCAGTAGAACTTTTGTTTGAACTTGCAGTGGTTTGTTTTCCACTTTTCTGGTGAAGGGAGATGCTAGTTGGCTTACTTAATCCCAAGCTGCATTCCGTGCTCCATTTCTTTCTCAGAATTCCTTAAAACACAAGACAGAATAGCATGTATGGAAACAGACTTGTAACCATTAAACATAGTGTTGTGCATTCCTTTTTGCACGCAGGAGTTTTAAACAAGAGCTTAAGCAATTATAATGAAGCTTAAAGGATTGCCTCAATGTCTTAAATGATTGTATTGTTGGTCGTAAATAAAAATAAGTTTGATTTTTACAGTAAATGGGAGAATACCTTTTGCCATCAAAAAGATTTAATGTCATTCACACAAGACACCTTAAATGAAGACGTCTGTTGAAGTCTTCAGGAACCTTAGTAGGTAGATTCCTTGCTGATATAGAGATACTAAAATGATAATGTTGTTATAAAAGTACTTGGGATTTGTCTTTTTTCTAAACAAGTCACTGAAGAATTTCTTCCCTTCTGCTTTTCCTCCAACTTTCATGTTCGCTCCTCTGAACTCGCCTCCAGTAATTAAGCATGAACACATTGCTATTTTAATTAACTCTCTTACTCACAGGATAAGTAAGAATTCTATTTAATGTTCCTCAGTGGAAATCTATTTCCAACTTTTCTTCTCTCATTTGTATAGGCTTATCAGTGTTATTTCTCAAAGGCACTTATTATTATTAACTTCATTCTACAGGAACAGAAATACTCAGAATGAAATTTGTCCGTGGCTTCACACTGATGAGGTGTTGCTCTGGGGATATGGTTTGCTGTTCTAATAGCAGTGGTTTGCTGATCCTCAGAGTTGAGTTTTCAGATGTGGATTGAAAACTTAATCAAGACAGTTATTAAAATCTTACACAAATAATTCAGAGAACTTCAGCATCAATAAAAAGCCCCCCTCTTGATACATCTAATAAAGGCTGACAGCACACAGTCTTTTGATCTTGGTAACGTTTTTGTATCTTGTATAATGCAGATTGAATGGCTACTGCCATCCATGGTGGAGGGTCAAACACAGAATGCTTCCACAAAAAACAATGCTCTAAAGCCTCTTTATAGCTGCTTAATTCTTGCTTAAACCAACTAGTCATAAAAATGGGAAATTTCACCACAGTCCTCTGCTGAAAGGAAAAAGTGATAGCTACCCCTTTTCTCACTAAGAGGATAAATGTCAAACTTTGGCATGCCAGCATTGTTCAGAATGAGAGTGCTCCTCTGCAGAATGGGAATATTTCTGTGATTCTGCCCACCCATCATTTTGCCTCATGGAGCCTGGCCGGGGGGTGGGGTTTAATTGTGATGATAATGCTGCATTGAGGACAGTTTGCTCTGGGACTACAATCATATGTTTTATTCTCACAGCTGGCAAAAGATTATTGCAGTTGTCAGTCATCACTGGCGTGGGCCAGCATTCAAGCCAGTGACCTAGCAGGGAGGCACACTGACTGCCTTTACTAGGCCACCAAGAAAACCAGACTTCTCTGGTTGTATTTTTCAGTTCTGTGCTAGCAGTGTCATGCAAGTGTATTTAATAGTCACTAGGTTTCCAAGGAAGGGCATTTACTTTTAGTAAGAGTTATATACCCAGGTCTGTATCTGTCTGTGCCACAGGACAGTGTTTAAATTCAAACAGATTTCCTGAACAGTAGCAATTATAGTCATTTATTTGTTAGTGAAGCTCATATTCCTTGAAAATAAAATGTTGGGCACTCTGTTAATAGGTGTTTGCACATCTGTGTTATACATATGGGCAAGTTTTTAAAATGTTTTCTTTGATTTTAATATGTAAATGTTTAATACTTGTATTTTTAAACTGTTTTCTCAAGTTTAACTAGTACAGATCTGTAATGCAAGTGGTGGATTTTTTAATATATCTCTGTTCTCACCAGCTGTTCCTGTAGATTTTGTAACATGTGAACTCCCTGGATGGCCTTCACATTTCTCAGTCATGGTTTTATAAAAGGCAAAAGGCAGTAAGAAGGGAGGCACTTGTTCTCTTTTTGTCTGAATTCACCACTTCTGCTTTTGAAGCTTCCCTTCTTGAAATCATATAAAATCTGTGTAAGAACAGTCTCAGAACCTCATCTAATCCATTGGAGTCCCAGGAAGTAGGATACTGGCTTTTCCTGCCAGAAGAGAGGCAGCTTCTACTGTCCAACAGGTGGCTGCAGCTGTGAACAGAAAAAGGTGTAGCAGAGCTGCTGTACTAAACACAGGACAGAAAGACTGGGAAAAGGAAGAAACTACCATGCCTGAATGTGTTTGGACGCAGTGATGACATGGGCATGATTGATATGTCCTGGGCACTATGGCAGGTCACTTCTGACAGTTTTTTATCTGCCTTGTGTTTTCAAAGCCTTCATATTCCCTAAGCAGTCTGTCCCAGGTTCTCACTGAGTTTACTGTTAAAAAGCTTTTGCAGGGAGTAGGGGTACGCCACCTAAAAGTCTCACCTGAATTCCCTTCCTGAGTTTGAAATGCATTGTTTTGGATTGCTGCTGTGGAAGGCAGTTGGTTCTCTTCTAGTAACTGGGCAATTTCTGTATATTTAAAGACTGTCACTGTGTATCACTCCATTTTATTTTCCTTTAGACTAAAACCAATCAAAACAAAAGAAACATCTGTACTCTTCAGTTTCTCTAGTGGATTGTATTTCCTGGCCTCCTGTCACTTCTGCATCCTCTTTCTGGAATCTGTTTAGATGCTCAGCATATGGTGTGCCATGGTTTCAGCTGAACACAGCACTCAAGCTGAGGCTTTGCAAATGTGACTGCAACACGAGGGGTTACTTCATAACACCTTGTGGGTGAGAATTTGGTTTGTACGTCCTAATGTAGGGTTTGTCTTTTCCGTAACAATCCATTGATAAAGTTCGGTTTGACATGTCTACAACCCCAAGATACTTTTCTAAATTATATTTTGGTGAGTTGTTCACTATTATTTATGTGATTGCATCTGTCAGGTTATGTAGTATGTTGTATTTCTGGCCTTATTGAATTGTATTTTACTACTCCAGGTAGTTTTTCCTTGTGTTCATTGCTCTTTCCAAGAAGCACTCCCTTGTCCCTCCTTTTCTGCAGTGTCTCGATGTTTCCTGTTAGCCATTAAGCTAACTCCCATTTAAATACTTTACAGTGGATGCATCTCTCATTCTGAATGGTGTCCTTGTAGGCAACTGGGGAACTGGAGTGTTTTCAGAATAGATGTGGCTCTGGCAGAGCTGGGAGCTTTGTGTTTCAGAGTTGCAGGCCTCCAGGCGCACACAAGTTCATAACTAGTTTATGCAGTTATTTATTAGGCTTGGCATGCAGCTGTTACAAAGAGGTTTAAGGAGGTGGGGCAGCCAGCAGAGAACAAACTAGAAGATTGTTGCTCCTTTATTTGTTTGGTTATTGCAGGACTTGGGTCTTAATCATGGACCACATTCAACAGTGTGCTGGACAGCATGGAAATGCAGACCATCACAGGGCCCTTACCAGCCACAGCCTGAAGTGCAACAGAGAAATAAATTACATTTGGGAGTTTAATCATGGTGGCTACTATTCATTAACTATCTAAAGGAGACAAATCCAAATTAAAATTGGTAAAAAATGCAGATAGACTCTTGATATACATACATATATACATCACACATAATCATTGCAGCCCAATAAAATTATTCTTACTGTCTTCATCCAGGGTCAAAAATGCTTGGTGGATTAGGGTTTTTGTGTTGTTAATTAACATTCATCATCATGGTGGAAAGCAGATTATTAGTTGAGAGTGAAAAACAGCAATTTCAGATGTTGGTGAGATCTTACATAGATATGTACAAGATTAAAACCTCTGCAAAATGATTGAGTCTGTGTGGCCACTACTTGGAACAGACTCTGCTATTGAAAGAGGAAAAGGGAAGCAAATAATAGCAAATCTTGTAACCTGAAGTTACAACTCTACATTCACTATGAACATGATTACCTTAGAAAAGGATGTATATTAATCAGGATGATCATATTATATAATGAGCAGTTCAGTTTATACTGAAAACGTCATTTTTTGCTAAGTAGTAATGAGGAGGTCTTGGAGAACCTCTGTTCTGTGTTCAATGGCACAATCACACCCCTCAGTAATGTGCTGGTGTTGCTGACCACTTTGAAGGGCATAGTCTCCATTTATATCAAACACAGAAAAAAATTGCACTAGTAAGTGTAAGGCAGAGTTTAAAAAGCTTATTCAATAGCTTTGTCAACAGATTTGGTGGGTTGTTCTTTCTTAAGTTGGATTCACTGCTGAAAAGACAAGCTAAACATAAAGTGCTTTGATAAGTATGTAGACATGCTAAGTTGTGAACTTGTATAAGTGGAACACATGAGAGGAATCATTCTGCAGACCTCTTTTATTTGTCCTCAGTATAAGAACTGAAGTAGTAAAAATTTGAAAATCACAAAATCTTGGGGCATTCTGAAAGAACTTTTTTTTGAAGGGAAAGAAAGGAATATAGTTCTTTTTCAGTTCACTTTCTACTCAGAAACATTTTAGTCACTAATTTTCTCTGGGCTTTTGTCTGTTTATGATGCAGCACAAAATTGTCAGTGTGCAATTTTATTAATGGTAATCTAGTTTGCATCTTCATTTAGCTGTTGATTTGATTTTATCAACAGTGCTCAGAGGTACTGATAAAATATTATCTTCCCTTAGATTAATTATTTCTGCTCTGTCCTTGAGTCATCTCCCAGGAGATTTATGGGACAGGGGAAGCCTCTAAGAACTATTATTATTCACAGTAACTAGTGTTTCAACTGTGTAGATGAATGATATAAAGAAAGAGATGATTTCCTTCGTTCCAGCTTCTATTCTCACAGACGGGGAAAAATTGCTACATAAATTCTCCCTGACAACTCCCTGAACTGCTTGCTTTTCATCCAATTTGTCAATTATTTTTGAAAGTACCAATGTACAGAGATCCCTGCTAACAGCTAAAAATAGTCTGGACACAGAAAAGCTTCAAAGCATAATGCCTGAAATCGGGGAGTTGTATTTTAACAGTTAGGACATCTCTGACTTTTTTCTTTTTGCTTACTGGTCATTTTTGAACTGATAGCACTCTTTCTGGTTGAACTGGTGTCATTAGAAATTTGCTCTGTTGATTTATTGAGAGTTGATTATTAGGTGTGGATTGCATGATGTCTCATACAAGTTTGGGGTTTTTTTATTTTTGTTTTTATTTTATTTATTGGCTTTTGTTGTCTTATTCATGTTTTGCCTAAGAAAGGAAGGAATGCTGCAAACTGTCCTTAGTCTTAGGGCTTAAAAAAAAAAAAGTTCCTCTTTTGTTACTCATTTTTCTCAGCCCTGATCTGAGAGTATTACAAAGGTGGTTTAGCACAGTCCTTGATGTTTCTGGTATGAAGTCCCTTCAAAGTCTTGGTTTTGACATCTCTCTGGAAACCACACCATCAGTTGAAATTTTTGCTGGGTTGCTTTATATTAGATTTGGAGTAATTTTTTCTGTAAGCACTGTTACAACAATGAATGAAAACTCATACTTCTCTTCTGCTTCTTGCTACTCACTGAGTGATTTTTCTTCATTGTACAAATGACTACTACAAATCTGAAAACAATAGTACTGTCTCCACAGGAAATTGTTGAAATCAATAGCATCTGAACCTTAGAATTGCATTTTCTAAGATAGCCATGACTTTAGCTTTTCCTTGGCCATTCTCAGGGGATTTTGTTTTTCCCCTCTGCTATAATTTTGAGTGTTTTTTTAATCTTGTAGGGGCACAAATGAGTAACTTTAAATTCAAGTTTATCTCAGAAAGTAAATTATATGTAGCTATAATTTGAGTGAGAAAATGCATATGGAACTGCTTCACAATACTTTTATGACCTATTTATTTCAGTAAGTACTTGGGAACATATATTCACAGGAAAGTGATTTGCAACTCATTTTGAAATATGCACTGACTGTCTGGTGTAAAAGATCTCTCTTTTCTTTCCAACCAAAAAGCATGACTGAATTTTTAATATTCTGCTAACCACATGCAGAATTTTTGTATGTGTTTAGTGATTTCTAGCATTTCTGATTTTTGGGAAGCCAACTTGACATCTATAAACATGGTATGATTGTCTAGGAAGAGAGAGCAGAGCCCTCTGGAATTGCCTGGCCTTTGAAAGTTATGAGCAAGGCTTCTCAGCCATGTAAGCAAATGCATGGATCCTTTTGAGGCTTTCACACAAGCCAACCCTTGACATTCCCATTGTCAAAATTGAATTTTCTCTGTGCAAGAATTTTTGGGTATGAGTTTACAGGTGAAATTTAACCACCCTGAACTGTGTAGATGCACCTACATAGGGGAGAAAATCCAACAGTAGCTGTGTCATTTTCCTGAAGCTTGTAAACATTCAGCAGTGAGACTGTGTGAGATGATCAAGGAAGTTTGAAGCAAGATGGAGTCAAAAACAGGAAAGGTGAATTAGCTAGGTACTAGTGAATGTTAGTTAGTTAGCTAGTTACTAGCTAGTTTGAGTGAATGCATCTCTTTCTCTGCATGTCAGATTAGGTGTGTGCATCTACCACATCATAAAACTACAAATAAGAATAGTTATCATGAATTGGCTTGGAAAGAGTAAGTTCTTCCTCTTCCTTACCTCATGGTAAGTTCCCTCTACATTTTTGTTCTTAGAGTGTTTCTCATTACAATTTGAACTGATTTCCAGCATGGTAAAAATGAGTAGTGTTTACTTTCTAATGCCTACACACTACTGCAGTGAGTTGTCTCTTGTCAGAGCAGTTTACTCAGTGAAATAAAGCTTGATTTAATGAAAGAAAATGGACTAGCCAGCAGCTGTTATTTATGATTTTATTCATAATAGTGTGCTACTTCCATCAAGACATCCCTTTGCTCTTCATGTTATACTACTTCACAGTAGTATATTTCCTAAATGCATAAACTCAGAGGTAATTCAGAAGAGAGACTGTAACTTACAAAGGCCCCTGGGACTTTTTTCTGTTTAACATGACTACAGTGTATATGTAAATGAAAAGGTAAATTTATCTGTCTCATACTTATCTGTCTCTACACTGTACACTAAGTCATCTTCAAGGCATATTGATGAAAGAAAAGGAATGTACTTGTCAGATTCTAATTATTCTGCTGCAGGAAGCTCTGAGATTGCACTGAAGGGGACAAAGAATAAACAGAAGAGGCAAGAAGCTTCTCTGGTTGCAGAATTAGGGGGGGTGTGGAGGTCTCACTGGATCCCATTTACCACTAAGGCTTTATGTAAGTGGGATGATACCTTTTTACTAATCTAGAAAAGAGTGTGTGAAAAGCAGTTTCTGCCATGTCAGTCTTGTAAGATTTCTCATCTTTCACCTGTATTTTTCTCTTGTCTTCGCCTACATCCTCTCACCACCCCGTGCGATACTTCCCTGCAGTCAGTTGCAGTTAGGCAGCTGAACCTAGTAGCAAGAAGGCATTTCTTCTAAAAGACCATCTCCTGGCACTTTGCCTCTGTCAGCATGAGTCTGCTTTTTTGTGCCGGTGGGTGGGTGGGTGGTGAAACAATTTCGTCGGAGTGATTTCTTGATTATTTTCATAGTGCCTTTGCAAATGTCTGTGGTGGGTGTCATTCTTTCTGGGTTTTACCTGCATGAATTTTTACTGTACTGAGTTACTTTGGCCCCTCTCCAGCTCTGTGTTAAGTAAGCTTTGCAACCCACGCAGAATTGCTTTGAAGCTAATTTAAGAAGCTTAAAGAAGATTGATGAGGATTCCCCTCCGAAGAAAGGAAACCTCCGATTCTGTGGATTTACTCTATAGTGGTAACAGTTCTCTGTTATTTTTCTTGACTTCTGATCCATGTTCTATATAAGAATACAAAAGCTGGTGTTTACTAAGAGCTCTTTCTATCGTGTGGCCAATGGCTGGCTGCCAGAGCTGCCTATGGTGCCACTGCAGATCTTATACTTGGGTCCATGCTACTGCTGCAGTAAATAAGGGGTTTTGCTTGTGATGTGCCATAGTCTTTAGCCCCAGACTAGTGTCTGTTTTGTAAGGTCAGAGGTGATGTGGGATAGAATGGGCTATGGACAGATGGTGTGGAAGGTAGCACATGATTCTGTTTGAATCAGTGAGTTTTCTGCTCTGGCATCTGAAGAGAGGATTTCTCCCTGCCTGTCAGCGCTGCATGTTCAGATTTGCTTGTGTGAGAGCAGGGTCTTCGTGATTTGCCTTGTGAAGCGCTGAGTGTTAGGGGCTTGTCAATGGGAGATGTTGCTATGTGGCATTGTTCAGCCTCAGGCACTGTTATCTCTGTACCTAAACATAGGTTTGAAAACCTTGATGCCACCATCTGTGACTGTTCCTTTAAGTTTACTGTTCCAGTCACCTTTCAGAGATCCTGGTGTGGGATTTTTAAAACAGTTAACGAACATTTAACGAAGCATTTGTGACATTTGGCAGTGTGGGAAATGTTATGTGTTTTACTGTTAATTCCTTATACTTTTCTTCCCCAAATCTCAAAATGCCAATGCTTGTGTAAGTGTGATGAGAAATCTTGACTTAACAAGGGAAATACTGTACGTGAAACTGGATGTTTGAAAGTCAGTTCCAAGAAATAAAGCCTGAAGTAGTAATTCGCTGTAGCCCCTGTGCTGGGCATTGCTGGGTCTGAACAGGGTGTCTTGCCTTCCCAGTGCTGTCTGTAACTTTGTGGTGGCTGCAGCAGAGTGTGAAGGCAGCTGCTTTTATCTAGAAGCAGAAAAAGATTGCTAAATTTCACAGAACTGCTAAATCCTGTGTTTGTTTCAAATGAAAATTAATTATCTCAGAAAACTATGTACGAGACATTGGAAAAAAATATTTAAAGGCATTGTGGTGTTAATAAACCTAAATTATTGAACATTAATTTTTTAATAAGGAGCATTCCAGTTTGATTTATATGCCATTTTAGTTGCTCTTAGTAAAATTTTTTGGCATGTCACACAATGGATGTCAGTCTAATGACAAGTGTAATCTTACCTGGTTTTGATCAAGCACACATAGACATGGAAACTTTCGCTATTTCTGGTATGTAATACCTAATCTTGAAAGAGAGTTTTGAAGAGACATTATTAGAATAACTACTGGCTTCCTAAGAATAATTAGCCTACTGTGACTTAGGGGGTGTTTTCAAGTCTCAGAAATCAAAGTTTCTTCTTTGATATAAAAAAAAAATATTTAACTCAATTTTAATGCTTTGCTGTTAATGCGCAAGTCAGGCAAATGATAAAAGATTTCTGAACATTCAGATACTGTTCATAGTTCAAAAATATATACATTAGATCCATATGGACAAATTTATTTTGGATTTGTGTTTTACAGCAGTATTTCAAAACCTGTGCTGAATCTTACCTTAGAAGGTTAATTTTAAATGTGTAAAGGTTTGAGGTTGGTTTTTGTGTAGAAGGATTTTAGGTTTTGTAAAAGCAAGATGATTTCAGATGCACTTTTCTTGCCCAAACAATTATAGTTAGATACATCTTTTAATCTCTCAGTTGTATAAACAGATAAAATAGCTCTGAAGGGGAGAAAAAGTGAAATTAAATACTCAGAAGTTGGTGAGTTTTTTAATTTTTAAAACTTGAAGTTTCTATTCAATGTCAGTAATTTTAGGTATTTTTAGTTATGTGGCACAATGTCAGTATGCAGACAGATTAGTTTTATTTATTGGGATTTGTGTCATTTTCTTTAATGTTCAAAGATACTGATTTCATATTTACTCACAAGAGGAGTGGATGATTGCTGAAATTCTGTGTGTAAGTATCAATGTCTGGTTATATTATCTCTGTAGATAAATTAAAGAAAACCTTCATCTGCAGCCTGTTTTTCTAACTTTCTGGTTTTCAAAAATACTTAGTTTTGTCTCCTTGTGACTAATACTTAGTTTTGTCTCCTTGTGACTTGAGATGGAGAGGATGTTTCTTGTCATTGCAGAGGCAGAGGTGGGTGAATACAGACTCCTTCTGAATTTAGATCTGTGTCTACGATGCCAGCTGATAGTTCCCCTCTTTCCTAAGTGAAGATTCACCTAACATAAATATGGCACATTTAAAGCAGATGATAATTAAGAGGACAAAGACCTCCCCAGGAATGAATGTATTGAACTTTTTTATCCTGCTTAACACCTGAGTAACTTTACAAGCCAGATCACAGAGCTATTAACTGTGTTTGTTGTAAAACTTACTCTGTAAGTAAACGTCCATTGACTTTTTCTGGTGAAAATGGAGTGTAAATTGCTTTCAAATACTAAGTTTAAGAATCAAAAGAAAAGTAACACAATACTATATAAATATATATGTATGCACTAAAGAAGAATGATTAAGATTTGGCTCTGTTTTGCTTAATTTTAATGTAATTTGTTGCAATAAGTAACTGTGCAAACAGTGTTTCTTTCTTCTTCCATCACAATAAGTCGACTAGAGGCTATAAATGTATGCTTCAGGCTCTGCCTTCTGAATTGAAAGTGATTCTGGCACTGAGACCCCACTGCCATGTGACACAGGGACGTTAGTGTGAGACTAATAGTCAGGACTGTTCCAGGGCTGCTCTCCTGTTCCAGCACTATAGTCCCAGAATAGCACCAAGGGTTGCACACAGCAGGAGTGCCCTGTCAACGACACAACATTGCTCTTGCATTCCTAAAGGCTGAAGATACTTATTTTTAGCATGTCCCTTCTTGAACGGTGAGTTTCAACATCCATAATAATTTTTCTGAAGTGTTTTTCTCCATCCTTTTCCCTTCAATTTCATTTTCCTAACTTGTCCTCTTCTTGTATATGCCAACTTTAGTGACTTAATACCTTATTGGAAAACATATGAACAGTGAGTAATATAATGTGACTGGCTCAAGTGGACCTCTCTTATCTCTGATAAAGCAGGAAAAGGTAGTACCCTTTTATGAGCATTTACTACTGTAAAAGCTGACAGCATCTAAAGTTAGGCATGAAACACCATCTTGGGAAATCCTTTCTAGGGCTTGCCCTTTGCAGTTTACCTTAATCTTTAAGATAGAAACACGTCCCTTTATTGGTTACATAAATAAACCATTGGACTTACTTCAGTGATAACAGCTAATTTGAAGGTGAGCTTGAATCAGTTGTTGAAAATACTCTATTGAGAGAAGCTTAAATAGGTTCACATATCTTAGTTCTCACTGAATTGATTTCCATCCCCCCTCTCGTTTGTTCATTTTGGACGGAGAGGTAATAAATATTTTAGCAAAGATAGGACTGAAAACCCTTAAATTGCAAATGTCAGCGTGACATGCATCTTTTTTCTGTTGAGATTTAATTTAATGGTATGTTATTTTATCTTAACTGATGACAATAAAAGCCCTACAGAAGTTAGGTTTCAGTGAAATGTTATATAAAAGATGAAGTCCTCATTCAGAAACCAGCAGTAAAATTAGTGGTATACTTTAAATCATCAGGAAAGGACTGACCAATGGCAGTAAGTTTCTGGAAATGTAGAAAGGCCAGGTGCTTGCTTCCTGAGAATTGTCAGCAACAGCTGGAGTTGATGGATGGTGTTTTAGGGAAGAGTCTCTGGAAGTCATCAGCCTCAGCAGTACTCCTGTTCATCAGTTATTTTATTTGTTTATAGTGTTCAAGTAGCTATTTAAAGTGAAAATCCTTTACCATTCTGACAAGCACTTTTGTCAGTTAAGACACAGTTACAGCAGCAGCTGGAAACAGTGATCTCATCTGTGTAAAAATGCCCGTAGGCTTTTATTTTGTTTTGTTTTGTTAAGTTTTGTTTCTCATCTGTTGGGCTCTGCGAAATACCGAGGTTTTTATTTGTAATATGTCTAGAGGTTTTGGTAATGCCTTTAGAGGTAGATGTGATTTCATTTGAAATTTCTCACATTTCCTTAGCAA
This sequence comes from Regulus satrapa, assembly GCA_013396955.1. Taxonomy (NCBI): domain Eukaryota; kingdom Metazoa; phylum Chordata; class Aves; order Passeriformes; family Regulidae; genus Regulus; species Regulus satrapa. The sequence goes on from VWZN01016688.1 coordinate 164,042, forward strand.
TGATTAAACTAAAATTAAATGTGATTACTTTGTTTTCAGTGTGGCATGTGGATTTACATGTTTCACATTACAGGGAATGCTCAGAATAAATGTGCTGCATAGGTTCATATTACTGATGAGGTTCATGTGTTGTAAAAATAGAACCTGTTGATCGTGTACTTTACAAATCATGGTAGGACTATTTCCTTTAAGAGCAGAAATTATAAACATGCAGCTTAATTATAAGAATGTACTTCATTTACTACATTTTTGTTCTAATTAGGGTAGAAGCTACAACAATGTCAAAGCAAGGCAGTGAAAAGGAATCAGGCAGAATTTTAGGACAAGCAGTAAACTGCATTCACAGCCACATGTTTTGCTTGATTGGCAAAATATGACACAGTGGATCCCAAATCAGAGTATGCAGGCGGAGACATGAATCAAAACAAGAAGATGTTAAGCAATTGTAGTCTGTGTACATGGAGTTGGGCTTTTCACTTCACACAGTACTGTGGCAGCAACAGAAGGACATATGAAAACGTGCTATGTGGATACTTGGTGTTTTGGGAGCTGGTTTCCTTTCAGGAAGGAAGTCAGTGGGCAGTTTAGTTGTCTTACTTGATGGACTGGGGATTCTGCAAGACGGGGTCTCCTGGTTCTAGTTGCCTAGTAATGTCTGAAAAGATACGCACAGTGCTACAAAAGTTTCTGTCATCGCTTGTATTGCCACCCTGATGAGGTTGAAGTGTCCCTGAGAAAACCTGAGAGACTGGACAATGCTTATTAGTCTACTTTTGCTGGATACAGATTTGCCTTGGTGAGTTCAACTGTGCAGGAAATCTGGTATTAATTCAATTTGTTCTCTGTGCTAGCTCAGTCTTTGCTCCTTTCATGTATGATGGACCATGCAGGCCTTGTGTTTTCACAGTCTTCCCTTGCAGAGAACTGTATTCTTTTTGTAACATTTTCTTAAACCCTCTTGTGTGTAGAATTGATGGATAAGGTACCTAAAGGTGATGCCATCATACCTTTGTATTATCTCATTTCTTGCTCTTTTTCAGAGCTGCTAAGCAACCAAGCAGGTGCTGCCCATTACTGAACCTGACCTGGGCAACTGGTGCAAGTTGCTTGGAAGGTTTTACCCATCAGACACCACAGAAATAATCACCTCTGATTCTTGTTAACAGCACTTGTGGAGAGTTACAGCACTAGGAGCATTTCATATTTTTTTTTTCTCTTGGCTTAGGTTTTCTACCCTAGCAAAGATGGCACTAAGATCCCAATGTTCATTATTCACAAGAAAGGAATTAAATTAGATGGCTCTCATCCTGCCTTCTTGTATGGATATGGAGGATTCAACATATCAATTACACCGAGCTACAGGTAAGCAGGGTGATTCCCACCTTCTTCTGAAGTATCTGTTATTTACAGCTGTCACAGAGTGTGGGCAGGTTGGACCATGAATCTGACAGGATACATTTCAGATTCCTAAGAAGCAAGATGGGGACCATAATGCTGCCCAGGCATCATTTGTCTGCTTTGTTAGTTCTGAATTCCAGGGTTTTACCCAGGCTCACAGAAGAAATTATGTCAGAGCAGAGAAGCGCTCTGCTCTCCTGGGGTGTAGAACAGTCACCATGCCCTTAGGATTACACCTTAAATTCTTCTTGCTCTGAAGAGACTGAAGTCACTGAGTTCAACAGAAAAACATGGACATATATTTGAGCCCTTTGCTGAACTAATAACATAGGAAGTTTTGTTTTTTCCAAGTTAAACAATTACCTGTGTCTAAATATTATAGAAAATCAAGTGTTTGGCTAAAATAATGTAAATAATTAAAATTTGGCTGCATTTTCATATTATACTTTTGAGATGACAACTTTACTTTTCAGAAACAAAATCCTTCTGTGCCCCCTGTGATCAGGAAAGAGAATGATGCTTTCTTCACAAATGCAAAGCAACACATTGTAAACCAAAAATACTGTGTTCCACACAGGCTTTGTGGCTCTCAAAAGCCATAAGCTTTATTGCACAGATGATCTCTTTAAAGAAAAGGCTTTTTTCTTAAGCAAGGCAATTTGAGTAGATTTGCCAAGAGGCAGTTCTTGAAGACGCAAGTGCTCCTAGGTGAGGCAGAGGAAAACAGAAATGGAAAGGGCTGAATAGAGAACAGTTTTTCAAGAAGCAGAAGAGCAGCTTACCACAGAAAAATAATCTATTATGAAACAATCCTATTAAGTTTAGGGGCTACCAGTCTTCCTTTAGAGTTAGACCATTTCCAAGAAATCCTTTGTAGTTCTTGCCTTTCTTGTTTGCTGGGATTGTATTTCTGAATAGCATTTACACTTTCTTGTCCTTTTTAAGCAAATACCTTATCTAACAATGGATCTCCCATCTTGTACTCTGTGATTATTTGTAAGCTTTTTATCTGCCTCATAAAGCTATACTTTTAATTTCCTGTGGTTCTTGAGAGACACAATTATATAACTAGCATAGTTTTAAAATTCCTTTTTTACTTCAGTTTCAGTTCAGCCACTGATTTATTACAGTTTATTGTAGATGCTGAAAATCATGATAAAATTTACCATGTTTTCATTTTTAAAGAATGTAAAGTAAATATTATATCTAATCTATTGATTTAAGATAAAATTTTGCATACTGCAGAGTTGACACAAGCTGTTTGTTGGCAAAGGGAGAAGGCATTTCACAGTGCCTACTTCCACCTCCCATCCATTGGCCCTGGTGCTTGCTGGAGCCTTTGCTAAGCTGATTTACCTCGCAAAAATGACAGAAAACTATCCCAGCAAAACGGAGTGGGTGGTTTTCTACCATTTTGGCAAGCTAAAAATTGATTCTCGTAGGAGTCCAGCAAACGGCAGCAAGAGGGTGCAGCTGACATTTAGAAGATAGGAAGATGGGAGGTACGAGCAGTGACCTATATTTTCCTGAACCCTATGAAACCTTTATTATGCAGTTCATTAATTAAGAATATTAATCTGTAACAGTCCCTTAAAAGTTAAAAAAAAAAGCACAGAGAACTATCAGTGACCTCCAGATCAAAATATATTATCCCACGGACAATGTAAATAAAACATGATTGGCCACACCTCCTTCCTTACTCTTTCCCTATAACATCAATATATGATTTCTCAGCTCTTTCCAAAAGAATAAAAAGAAAAGCCAAAGCCTTCAAATACATGTTTATGACTGATAACTTGAGAACTGAGTACTTGATGAGGGAATGTGTTCCAAAAGTTGGCAGGCAAAATCAGGGAAAGGAAATTGTAAGAGAGAATTTGTGCCAGAAAGGCATGATGTCCAGTTCACCCTTTACTTGGCAGATGTCACTAATGTTTTACTCTCTCCCTGTTACTATATACTGCAGTACTCCACAAGGAGTTCCCAAGTCAAGTGCTGTTGCATCCACAGCCCAACACCACTGTTTGGTGGGTTTTTTGATGGTGTTTTTTGAGGGGGGTGGGTTTGGTTTGGGTTTGGTTTGTTGTTTGTTTTTTTTTTTTGATGACCACAAGCGTGGTTGCTAGAACGCAGCCATGGAAATGTAACCAAGTAGTAGCCAGCTTACCTTTGAGAAAACAAAAAATTATTGGCTAAATACTCCTGGGCTTTTTTATTTAAACTTAAGGCTCTGAAAACTTCCAACAAAGCACTCCGTCTTCTCCTTTCCAGTGGCTCAATTCTGTCCTGTATGTCTTCCAGTCTATACAGTATTTTCTTACTGTATCTCACACCCATTAGCATGAGCCAGCTCTCTGGTTTGGGGGGCTTATTTCTGCTTAATTTACAGACTGGTGTTCCTTTTCACATAAAAAAAAGAAAAAAAAAATCTTCTTCACTGAAAGCAATAGAAACAAACCAACAGGTTACAGGATCCAGAAATAACTGCAAAAATGATAGGCCAAAGTCATTAAGTCAGTTACAGTGGTTTATTTTTGAATGCAGGCATGCATGTTTCATATGCTTCTCTGCACTGGAAAGCTGCATTTTGGTGGCATTTTGAGATGGTGCTTGCTGGAGCACTGTCATTAATTATACAGCCCACATAGCAAGCGCAAGTGAAGGCTGGTGGAACTGATACCAGTGGCTTGGCAGAGCTGCTGGGGAAATGCCATCACAAACCCACCACTAATGCCTCAGATTTGGCTAACTATGCTGTAAGAACCCAACATGTTTCCCTTCACTGTTCTGTGTGTGCCTGCGTGGGTACAGGAGAAGCAATTTCTAACTCATCCTGGAATACAGCTGGTTGTGCAGCAGACTGTGAAATTGCCTTTCACTGCCAGGTTGTTCCCAGCCTTTAAGCGAAGAGGTGGTGCAGGGAAGAGAGACTGTGAGCCTGGAGAAAGGTCAGGCAACAGAGCAACCCTCAGTGCAGAGTGGAGGGTTACTCCTTTTGCTTATTCTGTTACCACCCTCTTCAGCTCCACAAAAGCTGAAAAAGCAACCAAGTCCAGCTCCGGACTTCTTCCCCATCACCTTTGCACTAGTCTGCACTTTTCTGTCAACTCTAATACTTGACAGCAGATCAAGTAATTCTGGGGAAGTGTTCCTGCTCTGTGAAGCACAGCTCCTCACATTATTCTCCAATGTAAAAAACAATATCTGATTTATTTTTTGTTTTATACTCCTTAAGAGTGATTAGAGGGTCTGGAAGGAGCTCTCCAGGGCAGAAACTGTCCTCTGATCCTTCCACTGCCTCTTGACCCTGTTGCCCTTTCCTTTACCCTCCTTCCAGTAGAGAAGGAAGAACAGGGATAATGAGCAAAAGGCTACAGAGACTGTTGGGAGGAGCAGGGAGCCGGAATTTGCTTTGCAGAATGAGACTTTTCATAGCCATGAAGGTTGACTGGGCAGTTTGCTGTGACTCAGACACCAAGCTGACTTGAAATCAAATCAGGAAGCAAGAAGCCACCTGGGAAAACATGGGAGGCAGTAGTAGGGTTGTGTGTGAAACTTGTGCTGTCTAATTACTTGGAATTTTCATTTTTTGAAAAAGTACTAAGTTTGGATGCTATACTTAGAAAACCAGGTTCTTTGAACTTTTAAGTTGAAGAGAAAAACTTTTGAGAAAGTTTGTTACAAGCTTGAACCTCAAAGTACTGGTCAAGTTAGGGTCCTGCCTCACCATGATCCTCCAGAAGGGCACAGTTTCTTTCAGCAGATGGAAGAGGATGGACTTTGTCGTAGAATATTCTTTTTTTGAGTATTCTTAGGCAATATGTTTGGGAAGCTTGCTCTTACCTTACTGATAATCCTTACTTGCTACTTCTGATTATTAGCTAATCAAGTAACTTTGGACCAAAAGGTCCAAAGTTTGAGGCAGACAGGGAAAAGAAGTGCAGAATATTTTGAGGCTTTGTGACTCTCCATACCAAAAATTAAGAAGCCACAGTCTCATGAGGCAACTTACTGTCAGGTTACTCCACAATAGCTGTGTAGCAACCTGTTGAAATTAAGAATCCTGGAGTTTGACAGAGTAATACTCTCTGACTTTGGCACAATGTGCTTATAGAATATCAATCATTGCATTTGATCATCATGTCATAGCAATCTAAGGAGAAAGCGAGTCACAGTGATTGTCTTAAGAATTGATTTTACAGAAGCTGTGATAATCCATGCCTCCTGAGTCATCTGATGGGCCAGATAACCAGCCTAGGTGGAAGGTTTTCCTTCGATGGTTATGAAAATACAGAAATCTCTTACCAGTTGTCTTTGTGCTTTTCTCTTCATTTCCTTACTCCTTGATATGTACTCTCAAGATCGTGTGCAAGTACATAGGTAATTGCTTTGGGAGGTATGAAAACTTCACCTGTTGTGATACTACATCCACATAAGACACATTGTAGGAGTGCTATTTTTCAAACCATTTCTGATAAGCAGTAGTGGGATTTAAAGGTAAAAAGACACAGTCCTTGCCCTTGTGGTTGAACAGATTTCCCTTTGTGCAGACAATGGTTTCTGGATGAGCAAAGAATTTAAGTAAATAAGAACTTGAAATCTGCTAGAGGGGGAAAAAAAAGACTTGTTGAGGTTAAATTTTAATATGTTGCTTGTGTCCTTAAAACATGTGTGGTTGGCCTTTGACAGCTTCTGCTGTGTTAAGCTACTGTCTCAAGAGAGCAACAATTAACACTTTTTAATTGTTAAATATAATTTGAATTACTTCAGTCCTTTTGAAAATAAAAGAGTAGTATCTTTGATACTTTTGGCATTTGGCAATTTGGCATTTTTTTAAAATATGCTATTTTAGTTTTCCGACTGTTTCAGGAGACAATAGGGAAGGCAGAACCTGTAACTTTATGTTATACTATTTGTTTTTATTTAGCAGTGTGAGAGGAAAATGAATAAGAATGGGATTGGCCAGCTGCTGAGTTGACTGCTGACCGTGGCACAAAGGAATGGTAGATACAGAATTTTTCTTTGCAAACACAGTATTGCAAAGGTCCAAAATAAGTATATTAAGCAGAAGTTAGGTTGACAATACCTGTTCATAAAAAAGATCAAGTGCTGACCTTAAGTCTTAATTCTTTGATTTCTTCCTTTGGGTTAAACCTTCCTTTCCTCTCTGAAGCAGTGGAGGTCCCATGAAGGAGGAACAATTCAGAAAGCTATGGAGGTCCAGTGGTACTGCATAACTCTAGTTTTCAGAGGCTTTGTAGATAATTTTTATAAATGGTGACACATTCTGAGTAATCATCTGTTAGGCCAAACCACTGGCCACTCTCTTCCAAAGATAACTAAAGGAGGAAGAATGAACCAGCACTGGTTCCTTCCTCTCCTAAAGCTATTGGGAGTTTCATTTTCATGGATAAACATTGAAAAAAGCATAACTACTCAGCTCACCATGAAAGGGACTTAATTCACAATTTTATCATTGTCTTTGCAAGAGATCTTTCCCTCAGCATGTTTTTGAGAAGTGGTAGGTATATAAAAATCAGACAGTAAAAATAATCCTCTTATCTCTTTGCTTTTTCAGTGTATCAAGACTCATTTTTGTGCGACACCTGGGAGGTGTTCTAGCAGTGGCGAACATCAGGGGCGGGGGTGAATATGGAGAGACCTGGCACAAAGGTAAGTCAGTCAAGGCACAGGAACAAAACTGCAGGCTTAGCGATGAAAATTGCAACGTTTCCTTTTCATTCCCTCTTCCATGCTCCTATCTCCTTTTGCATTTTACTTGTTCTGCAAAAAAAAGTGACCTTTTTCCTTACTTACTTGTTAGATCTGTATCTTGTCCAGTGATAAACTGATGGTTTTCATTAGACTATTTTCATTTTTGCAGCCTTCTTAAAAACAGTTTTGTACAAAGACAGTATTTTCCAATAAAATCATTGTGGTTTTTTAAGAGAGATGAAGTTCCCTCAACTAAAACACTGGAAAGTGCAGCTATTAATCTTGGACTGGTCTTACAAAAAAAGTCTGTCTATTGCAAAAGACCTGTCTTGCTTTCACATACCTCCTTCATTATTGCAGGTGCCTAATTCTAAATCCCCAAGGCAACATCCCCTATTTAGGCTCTCTTGGTATCACATGCACAAAAAAAAAAAAATTTGCAGAACTTTACAGAAGGTGTGAACTCTTGAGTTCAGAGTATAACTCTTCTATATTGTTGCTGCATAATTTATGAAGAGACTTTTTTTTTTCCTTTAAATATTTGATTAATGTGGCTGGAAAAATGTCTTCACCAAAAGGATTTTCAAGCACTGGTACAGGCTTCCCGGGGAAGTGGTTGAGTCACCATTCCTGGAGGTATTTAAAAGACACATAGGTGTGTCTTAGGGATATGGCAGTGCTGAGTTAACAGTTGAACTTTAAGATCTTAAACCAAAGTGGTTCTGTGATTCTGTGATTGAAGTTCATATGAAAACCATCAGCTCCAGAAGTGCATTCACATCATTCCTTCGACACTCTTGGGGGATCCAACTTGTAGGCAGCCATTTGACCCTTTAGGTTTTTCTTAAGTTGACTGTCATGCCACAGGGAAATTCAAACATTGAAAAGCCCTATCCATCTCTTTTCCTCTTTTCTTAACACTTGTGATGTGTTTCTGTCCATGTTTTTCCCATCAAGTCCTTGTCTTAATCATTTAATTGTCTTTGTCCACTTGCCTTATCGTTGACTACTGTCCACATTCCCCCACCAGGGGAAAAAGCTTGAAAAAGTCTTTCTTATCTCAGGAACATAGCTGTTCTTATTTAATGGTGACACTTTACTCATATTCCAAGAATCTAGAGCATCTGTTGCTGGGAATGTTGTCAGCAAGGCAAATGTACCAAAACAGTGGTGCTTATGATCTAGCAATTTGCCATGGCAGTAATCCATAATACCTTTTTAGCAGAGAAAATGGTATTTCCAGATCATTGCATCTTGATTTTACTATTTCATCTGTGGTAACTATTTGTCTGGGTCATTTCCTCACAATTGAGTTAATTATGTAATAGTTTCATAAATAGAAGCTGTATGTGCTTGCAGATACAGGATATTATTGCTAAAGATGAACTACCCTTCATTAATTTTAATTTTCAGATTGATTTGTAGTAGATTTTAATAAAATTTATCTTAATATGATAATGCTTTTTTGATCCACCTATTTCCTGTTTGATTTTGACCCAAGCCTTTTATTGTAGTTTGAAATAAAATATGTATCTGTTCTTTTTTAATTCCAGAAGCAATTATAGAAGTTTTTTCACTAAGTTTTAATTTTATAAATAGGATTCTGACCTTACACCAGCCCGGTGTTTTGAGCAAGGAGTAAAATTTATTTCTCCTTTATTGCCACATACTTGAAGACTTTTTTGTTGTCCCAATATGTCTCTCTTCAACAGTCTTGTTAATACAGGAATTATGTGTATTTGTTTTAAAAAAATCACAAACGTACTGGTTTCAGTTCTACAAGATCTTTATGACTAAATGTCAGACATATCTTGCTAAACTTCTGTGACATAGAAACAAAGCGACCATTGTAAACTGGTTGTCTATGGTCACTTAATGGAGAATGGAGATAAAGTGACACCTCCAGAGTGTACCTCATCTCACTTAATTTAGAATGAAATTAATTGTCCTGGAGGTTCCTGGACCATAGGGGGAACCTAAGGCAATCAGCTTGGAATAAGCATCCAACTTTTAAAGAAAGTAGAAGAAACTGGACTTCCATTTCTGCGTCCTTTAAGCCCCGCTTATCTGGCAGGGCCACTCCATTTGCTGCAGGAATGCAAGGATTTTCTTCCTAGTTCCCATTTCTTACTAGCATTTAATTGCCTGAGATTACCATGGTCTTTAGGTAGGATAACCTTTGAGGAGGATCGAGTTTTAGTCTCTCGCCAAAGAAGCAAGATTTGGGCAACTCTGAGTTCTTTAATCTGATACTCTTCTACTAAATTAATTGAAAGATTGCAGGGAAAACCATCCTTTTCCTTCCCTATCCCACCCTGCAGAAAAAGCATTTTTTCAGACCTGGAGGTCTTATTAGTGATGCCATCTGAAGCAGCATTTTCTGTCATTCTTTATTCCCTTATACATCTGATGATATTTGGAATTTCATTCAACATGATGGCAATATATTAAGCATTTCCATATTGAAAGTTAATTTATAAAATTTCAAAGCAAGATGGAACTATTAAGTCCCTTTTTGACCATAGCTTTATATAATTTTGTTTGAAAACAGCTAATAGAAAAAAGGGTAAATTACCAACCACATATTATATATCCAGGAAATTAGAAATGCACTTCTGTTATATAGCTTATTTTATAAGCTGAATCTTTATAGCTTTAGCAAACTGTCACTGAGTTTAATGATGCTAAAATCCCATTAGCTCAAACCTCAAGTGGTTTGTGTGTGGTCATTTTGTATATATTTTGCTGTGCAAAGCTTTTAGCTTTCCTTTCACTGGTTAGGAACATTACCTGGCACTCACACCACAGTATAGGTATGTATTATTCAGAGTTTCTGAAAGCATCAGAATTATTGACAGAACCATCTTATAGCCTCTCTGTGTTGACAGAATCTTTCATTTTCGCTGTTTTTCTGAGCTGCATCAATTATTAAAATGTTCATGAAACTGGAATTGTTCCCAGGTATTTTTGCACGCATGTTTTTCTGAAGAGATGGTATCGAAAGGATTTGATGTTATCAACTGATTTGTTTTGTTTCCATGCTAGGTGGTATCTTGGCCAACAAACAAAATTGCTTTGATGACTTTCAGTATGCTGCCAAATACCTCATCAAGGAAGGCTACACATCCCCAAAGAAGCTGACTATTAATGGAGGCTCAAATGGGGGCCTCTTAGTTGGTAAGAACTGCTTGTCTAGTTTCCAGATTTGGTGCTTACTGAAGTAACCAGACAAAAATTCATGTCATATGCCTGTCAAAAGTTGCCAGAATGTCAGTGCATTAGTGTATACCACATGTTAAATATGTACAGTAGTACTTCATTTGCTGTTTGCATAGGACATTGGAATTCTGCAGTCTCTGTCAAAGGCTGACTGTTAAAAGCCACACAGTCTTGTGGGGTAAGAGCTAACCCTGTGGTAGAATCACACAGAAAGTAAGAATGGTTTAAAAAACATGGGTTGGGTTTTTTTTTCTTTCTTCGGGTAAACCATTACAAAATAACTACTGAACTGTCAATTTATGTAGCATTGGGAAACTGTGTGTGGTCTGTTACAAATGCATCTTGTTCACTTAAAATTCATTCCTGCGTTCTTAAATTCAAGGAAATTAATAGATTCCTCTTAAACAGAAGGGTTGTCACACAAAGATCTCCTATTCTGAGCAGTCTAAGAGCTACAAAATATATTTCTGATAAGATCCCTATCTGAAAGCATCGGAAAATAACAGAAGAAAAAAGAAGGTGATTTTTTTTTGTGCAGTTTAGAAAGGAAAAGGAGACACAAAGTAATACTTTTAGGGTCTGTTGGCCTTTTTTAAAGCAGCATGAAAGGTGACAGTATGTCAGATTTGAGCTACTTATGTGAGAAGGTGGTAAAAAGGCACCTGAAGTTCATAAACCACTGAGTTATAGAAAATGAGCAGTTTTACTTAGACCCTCTCAGATTCTGTTTGCTCTTCTTACTGTATTTATCTGCTGCTGTATACTGACTCTATTGATTTTATTCCATTTTTCAGTGAATTAGCATGATACATAAAAAACAGGATTTGGAATTATACTGATCTTTGGTCTAAGCCATCTTGGCTAGACCTGCATTATTATTTTTAAAAAGCGATTGTTTTAAAGATCAATTTACAAGTACTTGTAAAGCTGTATTTTTGTTTTTGCTTATATGCCTCTCAATAACAAGTGGCAGGAGGTATTTGTGCATTGAAAATAGAAATGGGTGAATATGATAAAGGCTTTGTATTCCATTTGGGAATGCAAGCATTGCACAAGTCAATTCTATGGGACCTTAAATACATAGCTGGAAATGCACTTAAAATTTCTATATATTACATAGCTTCTGAAAATACTGTTTTGTCATTATGTAGACTTCAGCTTCAATCAGGATGAGGTTCATCCTACCCAGCTTCAGTAATAAAAACCCCTGGTTTACTGGCTGAACTATTCAGCTGGGCTCCTTGTGTCAATAAGGGGAAGCAAGTGACAACTGCAGGAAATACATAATTCTGGTAAGAGACAGGTCTTAGGAATCTAGACCTCCCTGCTTCAAAAAATCTTGTTAGAATTATTCTCTTGAATTTACTGGTAGATTACAGTAAAACACGATTTCCATGCTCTTGATGAGCCAGATAGGGATTTTCCTTGACTAAGTAAAACTAGGTGAATTCAGGAAATTCTTGTAAGATCTTTTTTATCAAAGCAAGAATAAATTTTGCAATGGTTGTTGATGCAACATTAGAGATCATAACTCGTCCTGTAGGTTCAAGGACCCACTGCCAGATTTCCTTAGTTCTTGCTTATCGAAGAAAAAGCTGACAAGGAAGAGTATTGTCGCCCTTCCAAAATACTCTTTCCTTTCAGTCAGACAACCAAGAGGTGACTCTGAGGACTGCAGAGCCCTGAGCTCATCTTGCCTCATTTGACTGCAAAACAAGACTTCCTTGGCCTACAGTGTGATCCCCAAGCTGAGCAGAGCAGCACAGCTGTGAGCTGAAAACCTTCCTGCAAATGCAGTGTTTGACCTCTCATGTTTGCCTAGACAAACAGTTCCAATATTTTGAAGGCTTATTTTCATACTGAATTTTAAAGCTCAAAGTTATGTATCGAGGGATAAAATTCACAAATAAATTGTTGTTCCAGATGACACTTTATTAATGCATATAATTAAGTATTCTAAGTAAAAAGGTGCAGTGTGCATGGATGAGTTTCCATAGGTGATTTCTTTCTGAAGTAACTACTTAAGGAACTAACAAGAAGCAATTTCATCCAAAATCCTGAGCAACAGACAGTGCTTCAAGAGACACTCAGAAATAAAGAGTGCTAAAATCAAATGGTATGGGTAGTTGTTTTGGCTTTTATTCCTACCACAACACAATGTATGTTCTTAAAAGAAAATAGCTTGGAGGGGAGTGATCTGATCAAAAGCTTCCTCTAAAACCTAAAGATCTTTTATGTAGCATCTCTTTAAGGCTCTATATATACACCTTATGGAAATTGCTCATAAATAAGGATGAGTTAGTGTAGTTCCATATCAGAGATGACCAGAAGTAAAATTTCATTTTTCAGAAAGTAAGAATCCTGTTTAAATGAAGAAAATAGGATATAGTGTAAACTCTTGGCAGGGACAGACAGACCACAGGAGACTGATGAGCAAATTGCTTCCCATATTAAGATTAGCAATGACATTTTTCTATGCACATCAGAGGCAGGAAGCTGGCCAGACAATCTGTGAGACTTGCAGGTTAGTTAGAAGTAAAAAGAGCATTAAAGAAAAATAGTGGCAAAGCAGAACAACTAAATTGTCTGTTTGTATTGCTGTTCCCTCCTGAGGAGTGAGGGGGAGGTTCCCTGCACCAGTCTCTCTTCCTGGGGAGTATTCTGGGGAGCTGACTCCAGTTGAAGCATCAGCAGGAAAGGCTTTAGAAGGAACCAATCCAGTGAAAAGTGGTGTGTTGCCAGGAGCAGATGGTGCTCATGCAGGATCCTAAGTGAACTCTGATATGAAATCACAGGCTACTAAGCCTGAATGTCTGAAGAACAGAAGGGGGCAAGTATAATGCCAAGTTTTAAATGGTTCATGGTGATCCACAAGCTGCAGATGAGTAAATCTGACTTCTCTAATGGGCAAGCTAGTCAGAACCAATAAAAATTATCTGACATAAAAGAGAACTCTGCAGGCTGAAGTTGCAGCTTTCAAATGTATTAGAGCTATCTGCAGGAGTTGGGCTGCATATGGGACTTGTAACATGTAATCTAGGTGAGGAGTTATTCTTGGATTTTCAAAAGCTTCCTCACATAAGGCTATGAAAGAAAGTCCTTGCTGAGCTGGAAGCAAAGTCATGTCGTAGCAATATCATGGTTAGCAGGAGGCAAAGAGTGGCAATAATCAATCCATTTTCACAATTGACAAAAATGAGGAAATAAGAAGAATTTGGGAAAGATTTTACCTACATGTGGATCCACAGGGAATAATTCTGAATTAATTAAGGGATTCTGGGATCCATTGTAGTAATTATGTGAAAATTTCAGTGCTCTTATTTCTTAAAACTCAAAAAAAAAAAAGTCAGGGAAATTTGTAAAATCACCGGGGAAATGGTTAAATTCAAGAAACAGGAACTGAAATTGAAGAACTCACTGCTACAACAGGATATGAGGAACACTGGATGAATAAACATTAAGAGAGGAAACTGTTATATTTACAGGAGATGTGTGTTTTGATGGCTTTTTTATAGGATGGTTGGAGATAACTCCAACTCAGAGAAAACTGAAATAACTAGTTCAACAGATAATAATTTACAGGAGACATCTCCCTGTTGCCACTCTTATACATTGAACACTGAGCTTGATGGGTCTACTGCAGTTGTTTTTAAAATATATGAGGCAAGCATTATTCTTAAAGAAGTTGTCCCTTCCTGTTGTAGGAAGATAAAAATCATAAAACGAGAAAATACAGCAGCAATTTGCTTTGTTAATTTGAGGTTATTCCACTGATCTTGTAACAGTCTGCTTTTATCAAAACTCTTTTCTTATTGGGTTTACATAGTAATTATGGAAGACAACTTTCAGTAAATGGAGGGCTTTTGAACCATAATGCCCTTTTTTTTTTTGAGACTCATTAAAAGTTTAAACAGCAAATAGTTGAAGCATCTTCATTTCAGTAGTTCAAAATCTCACATGCTTTAAAAGTTCATTTCTCCTTCAGTCCCAGTTTGGTGGTTTGAAAGGCAGTTTTCATAGAATGACATGTTTGGTGTCTGAAGAGCACAGAAATGGCTCTTTAGCTCTTTTGAACATACCATCTTTCAGAGTTATGTTTTTTATCCATTTGTGTATTTGCTTACAGTTTTGCTTGAAAGTCTATTTGACTTCATATTCACTGACAGCCTACTCCCAGTACGACTTGGTAGTGAATCTTTTACTGTTGAATTTAATTCTTTAAGATCTGAATACTAACGGAGTTCTTTTCCTGCTGAAGCTGCCTGTGCTAATCAGCGCCCTGACCTGTTCGGTTGTGCTATTGCCCAAGTGGGAGTGATGGACATGCTCAAATTCCACAAGTACACTATTGGCCATGCTTGGACCACTGACTATGGTTGCTCTGACTGCAAAGAGCAGTTTGAATGGCTGTGCAAGTAAGTGCCTTTAAATACTTTCTGTGGTTGTTGAAATGCATAGTCTGTTCAACAGTTTCCGGTTGTCATGATCAATATCTATTCCAATGCTTACTTCATCCTTTCTCACACTGAATTTAGGGAGTTTAGCATTTCTTTACAAGTCAGTTTTGAATCAAAGATGATCTTTGTGGTCCTATTGTGGAGAATCAAGTGGTCCTATTTTCAAATACCTTGTTCTCCTGGCAGCTTTTAACAGTTGATAAGATTTTCTTTCTGAATAATGACTCTTTTAGGCTATAAAAACAGAATACTCTCAAGTGGACCACTACATAAATTGTATTTTTTACCATGAGGGAGAGACAGTGAATTGTATTATACAACGTGAGTCGGATTTATTTGTAGGAATTGAATGGTGCTAAACCATAATAGGATCTTAATTAATTTCTTAGCTTCTGTTTAGAGTCTCAACTTCCCTGTTTCCAGCAGGATGGATCCTGCTCTGGACTTGACAGGTTTTGCTGCAGTTTTCCTGCTGGCTACTCCTGATGTTTTGGACATTTCTGTGAGATGTATACATACATCTCTCTTGAAAATAAAGAAGTGTACTTTCTTCACATTTCAGAGACAGACATCTGTGGCCACTACTGTGTGTCAGTCATTAGTGCAATTCTGATTAATGTAACTGAACTCAGTTGCATTAATGTAACTCAGTTCTATTCTGAGTGCTAACAAATGCTGCTGTGATGGTTTCAGTAGGAAAGGACCTTCTTGTTGGGTGTTGAGAAAGAAGCATACAGAAACGTTTGTGTGTTTTTCTCAGGTACTCTCCACTTCACAATGTCAAACTACCAGAAGAAGATGGCATCCAGTATCCCTCCACGCTGCTTCTCACAGCAGACCACGATGACCGTGTGGTCCCTCTGCATTCACTGAAGTTCATCGCTACCCTGCAGTACGTGGTGGGCCGCAGCAGTAAACAAACCAATCCACTTCTCATCCATGTTGACACCAAGGCTGGGCACGGAGCAGGAAAGCCAACTGCTAAAGTTATAGAAGAAGTGTCAGATATGTTTGCTTTTATAGCACGATGTCTAAATCTTGAGTGGATTGAATAGGCAAAATGCTTATTACTGCTTCCTTTAGAAAACAAGGGCTTTAACATTTAAGAACAGCCACACTACTATTTGGTAGTACTTACATTTAAGAACTACAGTTTAATATTTTATTGATCCAACCTGCTATGGAGTTTTGATCTTCTGTGCTTCCCTCTTTTTGGCATTTATTTGATTTTTTTTTTTCTACTGCATTCCAAATTCCATTTTGAAAAGCATGTTCAAAAAAATAGCTGAGCTACTCTCAGTACTGTTGTGAAAATTTAGATTTCAAAATTAGTGCTAGTTGAGCTTATTTCCTGTAAACAATTTTAATGTATTTCACCTATAAACATATCCATATCATTTGTAATTAAATGTAAGTACTGTTCACATACAAGAACTCTGAGCATATTTTATTTACACAGTAATTTATTTAAGAATGTAAATTGAAGGTGTTCGGTGATAACCATGAAAAACTGAAGAGACAGTAATCCAGTTACGTCAAATATTATTAAAAAGCTTATATTACATTCTGTTCATAAATGTGTTACAGTCTGTAATAATGATGTTGCTAAATTGTTCTTTCTTTCCAAAGAGACTTTGAAATATCACCCATTTTCTCTTCTGCCATTTATTTCTGCACAGAAGAGAGAACTGGAGGCTGAAAAACCTGAAGAAATCTTAGATTCTCACTGTAATCTCAGTCAAGCTATACAGATATTCTCCAACAACCCATGTGAACTTATTTCTTTAACTGTTTCTGAAGAGTAGATCAGGCACTGATTTAAGTAAATGAACAAAATATAAACTAACACAAAACAAAACCAAAAACTCCACCCCAAACCAAAGCCACAGCTTTCTCCAGATAATTCAGGTTCAGTTTTTTTCTGATTCTTCTGACAGGACATTCTCTAACATGGCAAAATCTGAACATGCATATATAACCTAGTTTTGGCTGCAAAACAGCAAGAGCTCATAGTCAGACTCCCCTATGATTTGACACATTATTTAAACTGCCATTTTTCCTATTTTGCCTGTAGAGCTGTAAAATAGATGTATTTGCCTACTCTTTAACCTCTGATGCACTGCAGCAATTAGAGTTTCATTTGCAGAGAAAAAAAAGTATTCTGTCAACTATTGTTAGTCTTGTTGCCCCTCTAGAAAACATCAGTTTCTCATTTTTGGATGAACTACTATAATCTTCCAGAATCATCCTTGTCATTACATTCATACCTAGACCCTAAGGACTGTATTTTAACTCTGGGCTCAGGAGTTTTATTTCTAAACAAATAATGTCTTGGTGCAGGAAGAGGAGGGAGGGGTATATAAAAGAGAGGGATGCTCTAAAGAGCAGTGAAAAAAAAAAAAAATTTGTACCAGAGTCACTCTGTGTTTCCCTCATGATCTGGACTTCTTTTGATTCTCTCTGGAGTCCAGGAAAGATCATCCTCTCCAGGCCCATATTATGTATGGCTAACTTGATTTTAGGAGAAAATAAAAAAATTATTTCTGCTTTCATATGAAATACCACACCTTAAACCTGTATGTGATCTGGAGTTTATTTGGGATCCACGGGCATTACAGTTCTTTACAAGATACTCTGTAGACTTTTGAACTCTGATCACAGCATTGAATTAAACATTACAAATAGGGAGTTGAGGGAGGGTTGTTTTTTTTCCCTTCCAGGCTGTGAAAACAAGGGTGCAGATTCAGCACCCCCCTCTTCCCAAAGGTATATAAACTGCTTTCTTTGATCATCTAGAAATTTTCGGCAGCTTTCCCACATGGCAGAAACAAAACACGTAAAGTTGGGCCATCTCCATTTGAAATATTCATAGTTGTGGCATGTAGTCTTCTATTAAATTTATAGTTACTATCAAGAGGGCAGAGCTTCACCTCTGATGCAGAGCTTTGCAGGATAGGGTGTGTGGAAACGTGGTCTCAGACATTGTAGAAATAGAGCTGAACTGTGTCAGTGCATTGAATTGCAGATGGTTGGGTACAGCCACCTCCGTCATCTTATGGTCTGTTCCTAAAAATGCTTTTCCTTGCTCTCCAGTTGCCCAAGCTCCAAATTTCTGGCACAGGTTAAAAGTAACTCCTTTTCCTTCTGAAGCTTTCTGTTGAAGCTGAGTTCCCTGAACGACTCAGTGTCATGACAGATGATCCATAATCGGGGTACTTTGGAAACAAGCATTTCTCTGAGTGGCAGTCAGTAGTACTGAAGGTGAGGCTGCTTGCCTGAGACACCACTCACAAAGTAAATGTTCCAGAGCATCCCTTGGGGAAAGCTGGTGTCAGTATTGGGAAGGCATTGTGTTTCTCTAACACAAAGGGTCATTATGTCAACATTGATTTGATCTTAATAAGCTGTGCCAAGTTCAGGATTCAGGTGCCAAAAAAAAAATGATGTTGCAGAGCTGTCCTGTTATGCGAGTTTGTGCTTTTGAGGCAGACAGGGTCATACTCCAACTGGAATCTGTAATTAAGTCTGAGCGAGTACTGCTCTTGTAATATAGTGGAATTTAAACCTTCAGGGTTTTGATTAAATAGACCTGGAGCCAAACCATTCTTGCTGTATAAATCATAATGAAATTTCTGCTAGTCTAGTTTCAAGGTTAAGTTATTTTCTCTGTAGTGGAAACACTGTTTTAAGAAGATACTCTTGTGTTTTGTGGTGTCTGTTTCCAGTATGTGAAGCAAAATTCACAAGCTGGGCAAGGTAACCTCCCAACTATCTACTTTTTCAAAGTCACCTTAGAAAAACAGATACTGATGTTTTGTGCCAAGATCCAACCCTCTCCCCAAAAAAGCCCTGTAAGAGGCTTGTATTACATTATTACATTATGAATTAAAAGTTAATGAAATAATAGTCTTCACAACTGATGTAAAGATATCTTAGTTGTCTTTCCTTCTGTGAGTGTATATTTGCATTAGAGTTGATCTATTTGAAAAAGTTCAGAAGTATTTTTAAAAGCTCAGAGTCTTCATATTCTTTATAGAGACAGATATTCTAATTCCTTTACATTGGAGTTAATTTACATGTTGGTAGCTACCAAAAAGTTAGATATATAGATATATATGTCTTGTGTACTGTTTTCAGCTGGGAGCTGCACTCTATGGTCTAGGGGTGGAAGAGGGCAGCTGGCCTCTGGGTATGTAAGAATAAAGGGTGCTCAAGGCAAAGTTTGGAGATAGATACCTCTCCCTGGCACCTAGAGCATCTTGACCAGAATTTTCTTGACTTGGCTCTACTTTGCTATCTGTCTGTAAGAAGGCAGAAACATGAGCAGGAGTACTTCTGGATTCAATATGGCAAGCAGCAGCTTTCAGAGATCAATGTTGCCAGGTCATTTATTTATTTTTAGCCTGAGGTTGCCTCTCAGGATTGCCTAAAGATCTTCTTATAGACTTCCTGACAGTCTCTTCTGTGAGAGGGCTTTTCCAAGCTGAGTAGTATTTAGGGGGAAGGCCAAGGGAGGGAGTTGGAAGCCAGGCTAATAAACACACAATTTTCTGCCAAGCTCTTCTACTTTGAAAATCTTTAGTAAACCACTTTTGTGTAATTGTCTCTTTGTCCAGACCTCTCAAAATATGGATAGGTCCTACTGGTTTGAACAGCCAGGTTTGGCAACTGTTCATTTTTGCTTGTGTTAATTACTTCTGCTTTCAGATAAGGCATGCCAGGGAAAAAAAAAAAGTTCTTCTCAGGTTTGGGGTTTTTTTTAGCTTGCTCTTGCAAGAGCAAGACGTGTGGTAGTGTTCATTTTCATGTCCCTGAAGATAACTATAGTGTGTCCTCAAGATAACATTATCCATGAATAGAAAATTCTGAATTAACTCATGTCTTCAACTTATTCATGGCAGAGCAATTTTAGTGATGGAGTCCTTCAGTGGAAGCTGGACTAGCTACTGGCACAGAAATTAACTGAAATTCTGGACTAGGAGGATTCTGATTTGACTGTTTCTCCTAATTTTCCATAAGAATAACTGCAAATTCAACATTTAAAACCAAAGCTAAGCAGTAAGCTATCAGTGAGAATATATTTTCTTTAGACATCACTCTGCCTTATAACGAGGAGTAAGAGAGGCAAGGAACAAACTTGGTGCTCACGCCCTTACCCATTGCAGTGAAAGTTTGATGCTGAAGCTCTGAATAGCAGGAGTCAGTGTGTTCACTAAACATTTCCACCTCCCACAGCAGATGCAGCATGACAGCTGGAGTCAGTGGATGGATGACATCCCTGCAAAATGTGACATTACCAGCCGGCCACGAGCTGCTCAGAACACTAAGTTGTGCTTGTGCACTGCTTTCAATGCCTCTCATGCATTCTGTTTGCAAAAGGGAAGGAGCTAATATTCTTGAAGCCCCTAAGGTGGGGGGACAAATGCTGTTTTAAGCAAGATGTGTACTGAGTAGGTATCTGGTAGTACTAACTAAACATTCATTTTTATATTTCTCTATAACCTATACAGGGCATTACTAGGCCCAAAATTTTATCTGCAATTTTTATCCTAGCCTCACCCTTAAAGTACTGGGGAAATAAGCAGAAAAGCAGAAATTCAGCAGTAGCACTTGAACTTAGTAGGAGGTGATAATGTCATTTTGTTCTTAGCACCGTGATTTTTATGCTGCTTTTCTTTCCCTGTGAAGAGCTGTATTTAACCTCTGACATCTCCTCAGCAGAAGAAGAGATGAACATGAAGATACATTGCATTTCAGTGATGTCATCAAATATATTCTGTTGTGGGACATTGAAAGTGTCAGAAGTCAAGAGCAGCAGGAAAAAAAAAAGTTTGCTTTGCCACCTAGCAGTTACTGAACAACCAGGAACATAATACATAACAGACGAGACTGTTCATTACTTAGTTTTACACCACTTAATGCAATTTTTTGGAAGTTTGGAGAGTGTTTAGCTGGAAAAAACTGTTATCTATGCTGATTGATTCTTTTAGGCAATTTCTGGTGTGCAGCAAGAGCATTTTATTGTGAGAGCAAGTGACAAAATGCTGTGAGTTGGACTGTTGGAAGAAACTGAGGAAGAAACTGAACAAAGGGCTTGGGCATTTTGCTCTTCAGAATCCTTTGGAACAGTAACAGAAGTAGATAAACAATACATATTGTCTTCTGATTGTTTCAAATGAAACAGTGTCATTTCTCAAAAAAATCTGTTGTTTTCTGGTGGTGCTGTTTAGAGGAAGCTCTGCTGTAGTAGAACAAGCTTTATGCTGTAGGTATGTGCAGATATTTATATCAGTAACTAGGCCAAGCTCTTAAATACTTCCTACTTCATATATTTAGTGTTCATAATTAATATTCTGCTGCTGAAACTGCTTTTTGGTCTAGTTTAAAGCTTTTCAGCTTTAAAACCATGTTTTCATCAAAAATGGCATAAAGCTGTGTATACGTAAGACCATTGATGGGGGACCCAAGCTTCAGCTCCTGAACTGTTTGCCTTTCATTATGTGTTTCACTGAGTAGACACAGGTAGAGTCATAGAGTGGTTTTGATTGGAAGATTTTGGTCTAGTTCCAACTGCTCTGCTCTGGGCAGGGACATCTACTAGACCAGGGTGCTTAGGGCCCCATCCAACATGATCTTGAACACTTAAAGAATGGAGCACAGCTTTTCTGGACAACCTGTTCCAGTGCCTCACTACCCTCATAGAGAAGAGTTTATTCCTGATATCTAATCTAAACCTGCCCTCTTTCGGTTTGAAGCCGTTCCCCCTTGTCCTGTCACTACATGCCCTTGTGAAAAGCCTCTCTCCATCTCTCTTGTAGGCTTCTCTCTGTAGGGTTCTGAAAGGCCCCACACAAGGCTGCTTTTCTTCGAGGCTGAACTAGAAAAACCCCACATTACAGTATAAGAGTGACGTAAATGTAGGTAATCTCTGCCTGTAAATTGGAAGATCTTGAGAAACCTCTATGGTTGACTGTATGTAAACAAGTCTCCAGCTGTATTTTGAAATTAAAGGGATTACTTTTCCTAATTAGAGATGCTCAGCCCTCTTTGAACTTCAAGGAAGTACAGATCCAAATCTGAACTTCGTAAGAGCATGCATCACTCAAAATGCCTAAAACCAAAAGCAGTTCTTGAAATTCCCTGTCTTTGTAATGTGGTTATCCTTCAGCAAAGCTTTGGCTGCCAAGGACAAACTGGAAAACATCCTCCTCTCACAGATGACAGTCACTTGCACAACAACCCAGTCATTAAATAGTTTGCTGCCATGGGCCTGCTGCCCACTCTTCCTGCCTGGTGGAGCCTTCCAGGCCACTGTGATTGCCAGAGGAAGTCAAATGAGTGGGAGGGGTACCAAATTTACAAAATTGCTTCCAGCTAATGAGTTAGATAGTTATTGAGAACATTTCATTGGAGATTTTGGATTGCTTTCATTTTCCCTGTTAGGATCAGATTAGTGGGAGATGCGTCTCCTGAATTAAGGTTCAGGAAAGAAGTCTGGTGTTAATCATTTTTGCCTGGTTGCCATGGTAAAATTCAGAGGTTGTTACCTCACGCTGTGCCAGGAGAGGTTCAAATCACACATTGGAAAGAATTTCTTCACAGAAAGGGTTATTAAGCATTAGAATGGAATGCCATGGGGAGTGTTGGAGTCACCATCCCTGGAGTTGTTCAGGAAACAACTGGACTCAATGCTCCAGGGTAGTTGACAAGGTGGTCATCAGTCAAAGGTTAGAGGTCTTTTCCCACCTAAGTGATTCTGGGTGCCTGGTTCTGTGACCTGGGTCTTGTCTGTGGAGAAAAATGGGCTTACATAGGAACTCAGGAAATAAATTTGAAATTTGAGGCCTCTGGGACCACCCGTCCTGCCTCAGCAGAGAGCCTGAATGCTGCCAAATTACAAAGGCTACCTTTCTCTTCCTTTAAACATCTGCACTTAAAGCTATTTTTTTCAAGTTTATTAGCCTACTCATCTCATTTGTGGGTTTTCTCTGCTGTTCAGGATGACAGCAGACATCTAGGGACACTAATTACTCTTCTGTCAAGCCCTCGAAGGCTGCACAAGCCTTTTGGGAGAACATGTCATCTTTATCTCCAGCACAGACTTTGATGAAAATACTAGTTTAGCTTAGAAACCAGCTTCCCAAGGGTCTTCCTCCCTGCAACAAAAGCATGGAGCTGATCTCCCTGGCTTGCCAACACAGGACCCACACAGACCTATAGATAGGGAGATGCCACAAGCAAAGAGACCAGCAAGACCAGCCGAGGAAAGCTGGGGAGCCACAGTTTCTACTGGGCTTACCAAAATTCTACCACTAGCTCATTTGTTTCAGCTGTCCTGTAAGGCATGAAGCTGGCAGGAGACTAAGTCTAGCCTGTCATTCAGTGCAGAGGAGAGGTCTTGCTCAGGTCAGGCCTTTGGCACAGCAGAGACCTCCAGCTACCAAGAGAGATTTCTGGCTTGCATGAGAGATATTTTTAGAGGGAAGCAACGAACTGACACAGTTTTCTGAATGACAGCTTTAGACTTAAAAACCTAAAGCCTATCTGACATAGATCTTCCTATTGACTCTGAGCCCTTACAGCAACAGCTTCGTCCTTCTCATTCTCCTATCCATTCTCTCTACACTGTTCTGCATGCTACAGGAATACCTAATTTTCTTTACCTTTGAGCTCCAAAAGGTGTTCCCATCTTTCCTAATCACATTACACCTGACCATTTTTCATTCTTCGACCGTCTTGCTTTTTTTGGTCCACTCTTTGAATTACCCAAAGCTTCAGCATGTGAGAATGTCTGCAAAGGTTATAACAAAAGAAACAAGCTGCGGGCTAACACACACACGCATATGCAGAGGGAGACCTTCCCTTGGGATTTTGCTCCATTTTCTCTCCTCGTTGTTCCAGATCACTTACTAGAAATTCAGAAATCCCTGGAGCCAGTTTCTGAAGACTACATGTTCTCCTTGGGTGACATACGGTTGCCACATACCGTGGCCCTCCTAAGGACTGTTTCACTCAAATCTTAGTTCTGGGATGCGACAGGGACTGCAACAGCATGCTTATTATCCACAGATGACTGAATCTCTCCCGTCAGGAATGTTTGCTACTAGCATTGCAATTCCCGTTTTGCCCTCTGGTTGTAATCCCTGCTTGCACTGTGCTTTCACCATCTGTTGCAAACTCCAGCTGTTGCCTTTTAAAGAAGCACTTTTGAAACATTAGTTGTGGCTCTGAAAAACCTGCTCTCCAGTTGCTTCTGTGAGAATTGGACGTCCTTAGTTAACAAACAAGTAATGCCCAAGACATACTGCTGCTCTGAACTTCCTCCTGCTCTGTTTAATCAGCTCCTCTAGCTGGAACTAGTGGTGGTTTAGCTTCTGTTGTTTTTTCCTTTCCTTCATTATTTCACCAGGGCAAGCTGTCCCCACAGACTGCTGCTGCTACCTCTTGTGCACCTCCTCCATCTCATTCCTTGAAATTGCTAATGAAAAGATGTTGCCTGTGTATGCTTTCCACACTGGATGATGGGCAGCTCGCTGAGCTTTCAGCCCTGATGGCGATTTCACCTCTACAGCAGCCACGTGTCCCAGTAATTGTCTGAGAGACACACGCCCCCCCCCTCCTGCAAACCCTGTGCTGTTTTCATTACAGCATCTCCTGCAGACACACAAATAGCATGTCTGGCACTACATTTCCCTAGTCTCGTTTCAGGAAAACCCAGCAAGCAAGGTCTAAATCAAAGAAAATCCAGCAGAACGGAGGAGTTTGGGGATTCCTCAAAGTTAAAGCCATCCCCAACGCAAGGTTTTCAGTACTGGAAGCTGAAAAATTACTGTCAGCAGAAGGTAGTCCTCATCCAAAGCACAACAATCCATGTGAATCTTCGCATTTTGGCAATAAACTTTCAGATCAGACCCAAAAGCAGCAGGGAAATTTTCACACTAGTGTAATTGCAAAGTTGCAGCATAGATTGTATGAAAGAGCCCTCAAATACCTGCTGAGATATTTCAGTATACCTCACTAGGGTAGTTCTGCCTATATTTAACTTAGTCCTTGAACAATCTGGGAACTGCAGGTCCTTAATTATCACAGCCACCCTTAGTGACAGGGTGGGTGACGTTAGGGACAAGGCAAAGGGACGAGGCCAGGGAGCTGTTCTCTATCCCCAGGAAGCCCCCCCCCCCCCCTGGCTCCAACCCAGCAGCTCACCCTAGGGAGCCCTGCAGGCGTTCCTAACAGCATCTCCCTCTCAGCCCTGCTCCTGGGGGAGGCTCAGCATCAGAAAAGTGGCAGCTTGAGACCCTACTGCACCTGCTTGCTTCAAGACCTGGGAAGTCTGAACCTTGCCACAAAAGTGTGGACAATCCCCTCTGCACTGGAGCAAATCACTTTTATGTATAATTTACTTTTGAAATAGAAGGGGAAAAAAAAACTCCAAACATCGTGGTTCTCAAGTCTCCACGACACATCCTGAAGATTGTTCACACTAGAAAGATGGTGGGAGAAAAGTGAGGAAATGGTTGTAAAAAGGAAACATTTTCCTTCATTCTTAAACCTTTTCCAGCTCTTGCATCTGAAGCCATTTAAGATATAAAAAGGAATAAGACTATAAAGGCTGAGATCACATGTTCTCTGAATGTGACACCCTACCACTGATGGGATTTTTCAATCGAGGGAATGCACTTCTTGTACTCAGTCCCAGTGTGTCTTCATCCCCTGTGAGGATCTGTGGTGACTTTGCTGGCCTTTCAAAAACAGTGTTTGGAAAGAGAGAAACAGGTAAAATGCTCAGAGATGGTTTTATGCAAAGGACCATGTATGTACCTGTTCATTACTACAATTCCCTTACTGCTTGGATTCGTGCAAGGGTTAGCAAGGAGTTTCCTGAGCTCTTTGCTTTCTGATCAAAACAAAACTAAGCTGGTGCCAGCTTGTTACTAGAAATGCCTTTTAATACCTACACATCCTTTGCTCTATTCACATTTAATTTTAAACTGGCTTGACAACTGACAACCTGATTTGCTTTCATTCTTTTTTCCTCCTCTTTTCTAACTTAACTGACTGTGCTGTAGATACTGACATTGATGCCAGTGGTCTCTGCCTTTTCACTTCCATTTTGCACCTCTGCTATTTTGTGCAAAATGTGGTTTGCAGTTTTCTGGTCAAAGTCATATATAATGGGTTCAATGTCTTGCTGTTTGGTTTTTTTTTTTCCTCACTGAAACACATGTCCTAAATTTCATATTTAATTGCAGAAAAATTGTCATTTGTCCAGGGGAAAAGAAATAAGCACATCTATCACAAAAGGGAGGAAATTTGAAATTGAACTGACTTGATTTTGCCAACATTTTGTGAGGCTCGTTTCCAGCACTTCACCGAATGTGTCATGAACACATCACTGTGTGGTCCTAAAATATGGAGTCCTGCTTGAGCATATTGTTCACTGTCCTCCATGCTCTAAATAATTCTACATTACCATAAGACTCCCATGCTTTTTCTAAAGCATTTATATGCCTGTGAGAGACTTTTGGTGTGGGTACACCTTTACCTTTATAAGGTTTCTTCAAAGAACAGGTCTGCTGCTGCTCCTCTGGTTTTTGGGTTTTGTTTTTTGTGGGTTTTTTTTTTCCAGATTGTTGCTGAAAACATACAAGCTCTCAAGAGGAGCTAGAGCACAATAGCATTAATCAGTGCCTCCTGCCAAATTCTTGTCAGTTCAAAACAGCACTTGGGGGATTATTTCTCAGCCTCCATTCATAATCAGTGACCTCTTGCTTATTATTTTAACTGCACTGACAGTTCTGCTGATCGAGAGACTTCCCCAGGTGTCCTCCATTGGATTTGTAGCAGTTACATTTCAGGTTTAAATTCATATTCGGGTGGAAGATTTTGCTCCATTGTGAGTCTCATCTTGAAATGGTTATGCCCAGTGAATGGGTTTCTTCTTTTCCCTTACTGCATGCTTTGATTTCCCTTTCTCTTACAGTCTCAGATAGAGGCAGCAGGGAAAACTCTGACCCTCGAGGACAAGTCTGAAGCAGTAGTGAGGAACTGTGGGTCTCAGCCTCCCTCATCATTTCCATTTTTCAGGAAACAGAGCCTGGCTCACAGCAGCAGTGGTGCAGCAGCCCCCAGCCTCCCCAGGGCTCTCTTGTCCCCCTGCAGCAGCTGAGCCCTGCTGTGCCCAGGCATCGTCTGGACTGGGCACCTCACCTTCACTTCCCAAGAGTGGCCACCCAGCCTCATCAAGCAGGGGCTGCCGTCCCTGTCAGGAACACTGGTGATGCTGCAGGTGCCACAAACGTGCAGGGAAATTATTCCAGCGGTAAAATGGCCAATGGGATGTTGTTACCACCGTGCTGTGTGTTTCCCAGTAACTTTACTGAGCTCAGTTTGCAGATGCTCAAGACAAATTTATGAGGAGCTTACTGGAAGGTTTGTCTTAAGACCTTCAGAAAATTCAGGTTTTTGCACTCAGTTTTTAGTTTCTTCTTGCCCGCTTATCATAGTGCTACAATGAATCTCATGGACACATCTTCAAAGGGAAATGGAAAATATGTTTCAGTTTGCCAGATGGAAAATGAAAAGAAAAAAATGTTAAGATTAACGGCTATTGTCATCTCTGTTAACAATGTCTTTTGCAGATTTGTCCAATCTTGGTATTATTTTCATGCACAGTGAATTATTAGCTATTGTCTCTGTCAAAAGCAAAAAAAGTCAATTTCTTTAGCAATGTGTTAAAACCTGAAAAAGAAAAATTGAGCTTCATAATTCCTGACAAGATTCCATTATGCTGAAAGGAAAAAGTTTTCTTCAATTTTACGTACCCCCCCAAAAAAAATGTCTTAAAGGCTGTGATGCCTCTGTTGCACAAAGAATATTTTTCCACATCAGTACAGTTACTCATGGACTACACATCCATTGCTGTCTTCCAAGTCTTTATTTCATTTAAAATAGGAGTGTGTTCTATAGAAGACACATGATGACTTTCATATGACATCAGAATTAATCAAAATACCACAAAGGATTTTTTTTTCTCAAAATCTTTAATCAATTCTGAACAGAAATCTGTGATTCATAATGAACAGATAAATCATAACCATCTGAATGAACCACACAATACTGTTTCATCAGATATATATAAAACCCTTGGGTTTTGCATCAAAGATATCTGGAGAAACCCATGACAAGATAAAAAGCCAAAATCCTTCCCTAATAAAAATTTTACTAACTGCATTAAATTCAAGCAAGCTACAATGATTTACACTTCTCCAGAGTGTTTTCAGTACACTTTCTTTCATAAACAGAGCAGGGGGAATGAGAATAGTAAAAGGTTGGATAAACAAATCAGAGAATGGAGACTTCATGAAGTCTGCTAGGGCACCCTGTTAAAATGCAATTCAGCTAGCAAGTGTGTGTGTGTGAATTTTTTTTTAAAAAAGATAAAAAACTCCACAAATACACATTTTTAAAAGATCTTCAGAAAAGTCACCTATTAAGTCTGGCACAGCCATTGTGTCAGGTGAGCTCCTGTGTGATTGCTAAGAAGAGCCTGATCAGTGGTGTGTCACTAGCGGAGCACACACATCCGGTGGCACTTGAGATGCTCCTGAGCATTGCCTCAGCCTCCAGAGCCCTCCCAAAGGGACAGGTTTCCCAGGCCTTGGGAGGTGAGAGCCAGCCCTGCTGAGACATCGCAGACAAGCCTTGAGCTTCTCAAACTGAACAACCTCCTCACACGGGGACCATAATGGGAGCTTCATCTAAGCTCCTGTGAGTGCACTATGATGTCCACAACACAGACAGTAAGGCTGATACACTTCTGAAGGAAAGTCTTGAGTCACCCAAGAATTAGCCACACTCCAAAAAGAACTTTGTTATTTTTAGCTTCCCTGCCAGAAATTGAAAGAGGATTCCCAGTCACATCTTTGACACCAATATCCCTGTTCTGAGGAGATTACTCGTAACTTTACAATCCAAGTTCAAGTATGTTTTGCTACTACTATGCTGCCACAAATACAGAATTTATGCTCTATTCACCCACTTGGCTTCAAAAATAGAAACTGTCCAGCAACTACAAATATGAATAAAGTCTTTATCAGGTGGCATTTTGTTATTTTCAAACGTTTTTTCCCCTGACAATGAAATAAAGTGGGATCCTGACTACTTCTCTCAAGGGCAAGTTCTCAGCACCTGAAGTTTGTAGGGCAAAGCTTTCTGGTTATTGGTGTGAGTATGGACTTCATGGTGGTTTAGGAGTTATTTCAGATTGGTAGCTTAGTTCAACTATTCAGATGCTGCCTCTGCTATCAGAGTTTATTTCATATGCCCATTTTTCAGTACAAAGCATGGATGCTTTGAAGACCTGAAAGCGGAAAGTGCTGTGTATTGGCTCCCAAGTGATAACTGGTTTGAGTTTGTGGACTCATGTTTTCTGCACTCATCTGTTGAAAAAAGAAAATGTATTTCACTGGATCAGAAGTAGAGATCTCATCCTACACATGCTTAAAAGTCTTGTGAACTCATTCCACACCTGCTTTGATGTGCCCCAGAGAGACACAAAAGGCATTTGGGCGCCAAACTTTGTCTCTGCAAACCCCCCAGGTGCAATGCTTAGATAGATTGGAAATCTTTACTTAGATTATTTCCAATTCTATCATACAAACATCTAGATTTAAATGCATAAATTCCTTAAATGTCATCTTTTTGACATGCAAATGTGGGTTCTGAGTTTAGCCCATACGTAAACTGTTGTGTCTTACAAGCCTGACACAAGAACCCTTGCATGAAAACACACCTGGGAGGTGGTACCAGAGCAGACCTGCCCCATCCCAGGTGTAACATGGGTGAAGGCAGCTTCCCCGGCAGCATGCTGGGTTTACCAGCACAGTATATATAGAACAGTGATCCCAAAGAATGCTTTCTGACCGTTTTCAAAGAGATTGCTTCACAGAGGAGTCATTAGTCCATTTAATAAATACTGCAAAGTGCATGTAGTCAATAGAGAAAAAAACCCTGAGCTAATTATAAACAAATTTATATCTCCTATTCCAAATTTCTGTAATTTCTTATCTGGTTTCATTTTGTTCTAGTATTTTTTCTCAGACAACTGATATATTTGCTTTAAGTCTTCATTTGCTCTCACTTGTCATAATTTAGAAGCTAATAATCCTCTCCATGACATCAGACACACTCACTGAAACCCATTACGCCAAGGACAAAGTATGACAGTCTCAGGCGTGGGGAGTAGGAGTAACAAATGAGAGACAGCAACAGATGTAAATTAACTGCTAAAACCAAGGAATTATATTGCTCCCTTCCACAGGAAAACTCTGGGAGGAAGGCAAACAGCCCAGCAGGGCTCTCTGTACCCTGAGGATGCTTTCTAAGATCCCTCGCCCATTGTTAGCAGCAAAGCAATTGATCTTGAAGCTTCTCCTTCACAAAGGAAATGTAGTGGGCTAACAAATGGCAGCTAAAACACAACGTTAAACACAGCCTAGCACTTAGTCTAACCAGCTCACTGTTAGCCTTTGGTTCCTTTTAGTTCTAAGTAAAAGCATGGCTTTACTCCACAGTGTTACCTGTTTTCCTGTGCAGCTTGAAATCATGCTCAGTAGTTTTCACACAATTGTATTTTCTTGGATAATTTCCTAAGGATAGGTAACACTGTGTGCTGAGCTGGGTAAGAGTGCTAAAATTGATATTTTGATAGCTCCCAGGCTGATTCAGTGTCATGTTTAATGTGGTTTTGGCCAAAGGAATCCCACCTTTATTGAAAAACCGAATGCTTTTAATAATGTTGCATTGTACTACAGTCAAGTAGTGGAAACAAGTTCAGGGACCACAGCAGCCACAAATATGGCTTTTACTCAAATAAGGGATTCCCCATGAGTGCTTGCATTTGGTACAGATAAAGAAGGAAAGAAAGTTGGAAGGGTGCAACACCAGGCTCAAATGTAAAGGGCCAAGCAGCGTTTGTCTTTTCACTGTAGGTTTCTGTTTCCAAACTGCAGATTAGGAATTACTTTTCCTAGGCCATAAAATAAGTTCTGTTTTTCTTCAGGGTTTTTTGTTTTGTTTTTTGTAGGTTTGTTTGTTTGTTTGTTTGTTTGCTTGTTTTTGGGTTTTGCCTTTTTTCTTTTTCAACATTTAAAGCTGCTGATTGCAATGTAAGACCAGAAAGATTCTTAGAGTGGTGCCTTGTCTCCAGCAGTGACTGCAAGTGACTCACAGCATCCTGTAATACTCAGAACAGCTCTTTTCCCATGAGCTTGTCCTGTGCCATTTGAGTACATGCAAATTTTGAACATCCATCTCTGTGAGCAGGAGCTCACAGCCCAGAGACACCCTGAGGGTGGGACAATCTCTGATGCTGTCGGCTGAACCTGTTTCCTACTACTTCCGTCTGCCAGTGCCTCATTCCTCTACCAGGAGTGTTCAGTTGATCCTCTTTCAGTACTTTTCATTATTTCATTACCTTCTGTGCTTGCTCTCTTCCATGCTATTTTATTGACTCTTTTTCAGACTGTTTCCTTTCTTTTGTTCCCCGTCCAGAATTTTGATCATCCTTGTTGCCCTTTTCTGAAACTTTTTCAGCATCTCTACAATTTTTTGAGGAAGAAAGACTGGAAGTGCATGCCGAATAGAAGGAATGGAAATCACGGACATATGAAATGGCATGATGATGATGTCCAGTTTTTTCTTCTTTCCTGGCAGTTGTTAATACATGCTTTTCCTTAGATTGCATACTGATAACAAGCATGAATAGTTTTCATGACACTATCTGTCATAGCTTTTGCTGTAGAGGGAAGCAGTCAACCCATCTTTTTATGGATGAAAACAGGATTGGTTTTCCCCCACCTTCATATTTGTCTACATCAAACCTCATCTGTCATTTTTTTTTGCCCACTCAATCTAGCAGGCTTCTTCTGCAAGTCTGCATAATCATCTTTGCTGTCCAGAATAAATTATTAACTTCATATTCTCAGCATATCCCGCTCCTCACCCTGCTTCCATGTCCTGCATGACAGTGTTGAAAAGTGCAAGTGCCAGTAAGAATTTCTTGCAGGACCCCCCTTACAATCCCACTTCACCATGAAGAATGACTATTTTCTCCCACACTTTGGTTTCTTTCTTCTAATAAATAATTTATCCACATATGAACATTCCCTTTTGCCCCACAGCTGCTTTGCTTCCTTAAAAGCTTCTGGTGAAGGACCTTGCTGAAAGCCTTTTGGAAATTACAGTAGGCAGCACAGCCAGCTTTTTCTTATTCAATTGTTGTTGACATTTTCAAAGAAATGAAGGTCTGAGAAGGTGGTGTTCATCTATAAAAGTTATAACAATAATTCTCTAGCAAAGTGATTGCTGTTATTCCAGCCAAGAAAATTTCCTTGGTGAAATGACAATGCAGGGAATCTATCACTGAGGAAACTGATGATTTTTCCTTACAACTTATTATCTAGAACTCATTTCCAGAGGAAATCACCCACATCAAGAAGTCAGCAAGATTCCAAAGAAGGTTTGGCAACCACAGTTGAAGCTCTGCTTGTTTTCCACTAGTATAGCAAGGAATATGAAAACTCATGAATGAGGCATTTAATTATTATCTTAGTAAAAAAGAAATCTAATGTAGTGGGTGATCCCATTATTTCTGAATACTCCTTCACCTGAGCCTCACCTGACAAAGAGGAGCACAAAGCTTGCAGGGCTGTTAGCAGGAGAATCAGCCACTCCCCAGGCACGGAGCTGCAGGCTGTGGAGCTGAACAGAGAAATTGCTTCCTGCTGATCACCAGGCTGCAGCACTGCTTGCTTGGCCTGCCATGAGGGTAAAGACTGACACTAGATTATCTGCAAATGTTTCCAACCCCTTGTTGATCTTCGTTTTAATGCTGATGCTCGGGTTAAAATGTAAGCTAGCTGAGATATCTAAATCTTCATTTTAATGACAAAATATCCAGTTTATAATGCTCGTAAAATAACTTGCAGCTCTCTAAATCCAGCCTAATGTTTGTGCTTTGCATGTTTTTCACATTAGTTTGCTCTTCCCTTCCTTTATCTTCCCTTCCTAGCAATTTGCAGCAGGATGAGATTCTCACACTGTTCAAGTTGAATCTTGTGGTTTTCGGTGTATTACAGTTAGTGCTACACTATTGTTTAATGATAAACATGAGCTGATCAGCACATAGGGAAGTATTTTGGAGCTCTGCAGCCATATCACTCTCTCGAGGTTGTTTTTCAGATTGTTGTTGCTTTACTGCACAGACCATTTGGTAAAATGTAGTATAGTAAATTGTGTTTCCACTTCTTATTTTTTTCCTGTGTAATGCTTTGTAACCAGTGCAAATAATAACCAAAGAAAAGTAAAATATTAACCTCCTAGGTTCCATCTTGCTTCTTGAAAACCTCTGGATGGGATTTGTAGTGCATCTATGTGCTTGCAGGACTAAACAAGCACAGACAGCTCTGAGTTAGCTTTGCACTAAACCAAGTACATCTACTTTACAGCTGTTGGACAGAAATACCATAGCACAGTAAATTAGTATGCCCAGAGGGCTGTGATTTGAAAATTAGCTTGGATAAATCTCTGATCCGCATCTGTCCACACATGTTTACTTCAGAAAGTAAAGCTCTGAAGCAGGAAAAAAATATATAATAACACAGTATTTTTTCTTTATTCCCCTTTGATTTCCATATTCAGCCAGTCACTGTAGTATTTGAGCATGTCATCCATGCTGAAATCCATCCATCAAGAGCATCCAGATACTCTTATAGATATAATTTTCTGTACACGTAATAACCACAGAAGCAGTGCTGATTTTAGTAGCATTTATTAATTTTATGTGTGCAGTGATACGCAGCCTGTTGGCATTATAGCAGATAATCCACATTAGTAAGCAGAATTACCTTCCCAAATTTCCAGCCTTTGGGAACACAATTCAGTTGCCACTTTCATAAATACTTCTGAACAGCTTCGTTTTTGAACGAGCAATCCCAATGAAGTTAAATTTTAGCCTATATGTCTGCAATTAGATCTGTCTGTGTTACTCTTTTGGCTGAATGTGTTTAGATAAAGCATACACTGCAAATTGTAAAGATAACGCCAGAAAAGACAAAAGGAAAAAAAAATCTCAGTTGCTATAAATAAGTGCAGGCAAACATGCCTGACAACAGATTGTGAAAAGAGTAATTGAGATCCTCCTTTAAAGTAATTAAGCAACAAGGAGAGTTAACTCAATTGAAAGACAATATCCTTATTAAGGGAGAACAAGATAGAGGAATATATTGAAGTGGATGACACTTTCCAGGAAAAATAAGCCATGAAGTTCCTAAATTGAATTTCAATTGTTATCCATTTTCTGATCTAAGTCTGTGTATGTGTGCCTGGTATGAGTATTCTGAACTCCATCCTCTCTTAATGTATCCATTTCCCCCCCACTAGGCTGTCTCGGTAATATATTTGTACAGCTAACACAGACTGCAGAGGTGCTTCATGGACATGCTGCTCAGTGAGAACAGCAGCACCTTCCTGTTTGGGGAAGAGAAGTCTCCAAGTCTTGAGGTACCAGTACTCACTAAATTTCATATCCTGTTGCACTTGTACCTTCCTGCTGATTTCCACAGCACAGAAATCTGCTTCTGCAGTCGCAACAGAGATCATTAACCCGGTAATTGCTTCTTCTCTGGCTGTTTCCCGTGGTCGGTCTGGTCCTGCATATGGGCAGAGTCTGGGCGAGCATCTGGAGGTGAGGAGGATGCACTGGCCTGTGGGAATGGTCCAGGAGCCAGATGCTCTCTGGTGCCACACAAGCCCCAGGTGAGTTTTTCTGAGGAAACAGCAGCTATCCTGATGCCATACCACACAGACAATGGGCTGGCTTCCCAATGCTTGTATCTTTTTCCATCTGTACCTGAATGAATGAGGAAAGCGCGAGCAAATTCATGTGTCAGGAAGCTGGTCACAGATGCTGCTTCAGGCTAATGAGCCCGGCTAGCCAGGCACTTCCTGACAGTATCAGGGGAAAACAGATTTTGCCAGAAATAGCTGAGTAGCTCTTGAAAGGGCTTCCTTGCCCAAGCAAACTGGGGAGATGGTACCAAGTCAGGGCGTGGCACCAAGAGGAGATGGCTGCTCCTATGCATTCAGCACCCCTCCCGTCCCTCCCATGGCTCCGTACACAGTACCAAGGCAGTGGTCACAGCTCTGCCCAGACAGGAGAACCCCAGCAGACTGCAAGGGTAGAGCCTTTATCTGGCTTTTTCTTCCGTCCCTCCCTGCCACAGGGAGGTGCGGCAGGATTTGCTCCCCACCATGCACAGGCCTGGGGGGCACCGCTGTCCTGGCACTCCCATGGTGACAGCCTGCCTTGCCCGGGCTGGCCAGGCTGCGGGACCTCACTGCTGAAAGGGACAAAGTCAGGGCAAACAGAACGTGCTTCTGCCCCCTGGGATCTTCAACAGCAGGACCTACCCCAAATCCTTCCTCGTCCAGAGCTACCCCCAAACTCCCCTGAACTCAGCAAGAGTCTCCTTTTCCGTAATGGATTTGGAGAGGGGTCATCCAGAAGGCTACTGACCAAATTCGGTGAGATGCATGTGCAAAAACAAAGGCAGGATTGCACCGAGACAGAGGAATGTTAATAGGTGAAGGAAATTGTGTTCTTCTTTGCTGTGTTTTTTTCTTTTAAATGTCATTTTCCCTACATGTAATTGTTGCACTTTGAAGAAAAAGAGCACTATCAAATGCAGGCAGCTGTGGGTTTAGGCCCTCTGCCTTTCTTTGTCATCGAAATACTCACATTTTAAAAACCTTTGCTTTCTTTTTCTGTAAGTTACCAGTTTTGTTTTGCTGCAGTCTATGTACAAAGTAACTGACCATTTTTTTACTAAAATATCACTTGAATCAAATGTTTTTAATACATAGAGTACATAAAAGATGGATCCTTAATGTCTGGATATTCTTCAAATTGGCCTAATTGTATTTTGGCTTTTCTTTTAACTTCCGCAAATTTTAGCTCAACCATATACCTTGAAAGTATGGCATCCCACAGCCACGCGTGGTAGGTATATTCCTAGTTAATACCACCCTTCCTCAGTTCCCATCATTGTCAGTTGGTTACTTTGCATTATGCAAGACAGACTGCACTAAATTAATTCTTCAGTGCTCCTTTCTTTCCATGTAATTGCAGATGTTGACTCACTAGATTAAAGCAACCTGCTTACTGACGTCTAAGTAGTTGGCCATAAGAAACAACATTATTAATTATCTTCACTGAGATGAAGCTCATCAGTGCCAAGGACGGCTGGCAGTCAAGGTTTTCCATGTGACTTGTGCTAGGAAGCCAAAGAGGAATACCTAAGCTCAGGAGTGGCTTATTTAAATTCAGAACAAAAGCATTTTTCTCTGCCCATGACCACTTTCATTAAATGAATCCTAATCTTTCAACAATGATGTGAATTCCATTATGCAAACAAGCAACTGCTTTTCAGCCTTGCAGAACGATGTCACTCACCTACACAAAGGTTTCTGAGGCTCTTTCATAGTGGCAGTCGCTGAACTTCACAAATACCAATTTGTAAGTATTGCATTCGGTGAAATGATTTTTTTCTGTGCAACTGCCCACTTCTAAAGCTGTATCTTGAAGCTGAGAACTAATGAAATGTTTAATAATCTGGAATAATTCACCTCTGTGCATCAGAATGTGGTAAAAAGGCTCCCATCTGATGACGCCCGCAGCTGGCACAGTACGCTCTGTATTTATCACAGTGCTCCAGATAATATTAGTATTTAATGACTGTGCACTGATAAGCTGAAACTGGATGAATAGACTGTCTTTCATCTCGTTCTGCTTAAGGTGACATGAACTTCCATTTATGTCACAGCCACTTGCAGCTGTTCGGATGCACTCTAAAGATGCTGAAAGGAATACTCTATCAATCCACAACCAAATGAATGACCATAAGAATGAGTCTGTTGTCTTACTGTCGTTGGATTGCTTTAATAAAAGCATTTGTATTCCAGGAAGGAGGCAAGATTATAATTAATCATTGACACAACTGAGTAGGCACATTGTGTAAGTGATTCATTAGGAAGCCATTTCAAGAATATTTATTTTGATGATATACATTTTATAATTCATTAAAAGCATAATGAATGCTCACTTACTATTTTTATACCTTTGAATTAAATATAACTGCATCCTTGCTATCCTCTCTGCAAAGCTTTGTGTTTAAAGCAGAACGTAAAAACCGTGATAATGATGGAGATAGTTCATCACATGGGGAACCTGTTTACAGGGTTGGAGTCCTCTTTGTAGTATGACCACAATTCACAGAACCATTGGAACATTTAGGTTGGAAAAGACCTTTAAGACTATTGAGTTCAGCTGTTCAGATCAGAAATATGGAATTTGCGGTGGAATTCAGTCCCACATCTCAGTATTACTAATAACCCCTTGGCAGGTTAAGTCTACAACTAAACTAGAGCAAGCACATGCAAGAACAGGTATTTTAAAGGATTTTTCCATACCCCATCTGCACTTCAGTGGGTCCAGATATGGGCAGAATTCTCCACGTGCCATGTTATTCTTCTGCACCTACATGGAGCTTGGTATGCTACATGATTTTTCTCTCTTTGAATACTTCAGGATGAAAATTTTGGTTTGAAGAGGAGGCTTTTTGATAAATATTTGAGTGGCATTTCTTAAACTTCATAAGCTTTCATGACAAGCCTGCCCACTAGGTCTCAGTTCGCTGCTAAGGATCAGTAACTTGTGTTACCCAGAGTTTCCTGCAATTAATCTAACACATTTTGTAGATGCACCTTCATAACACAGTGCTACAGTGGATGAAACAAGAGGTAAATGGCATTGTATGTGTGTCAGCTGAAACCAGTGCGACTCTAAGCTAGTCCAGACTTGGTTTTAACAAGAACACAGGCTCCCCCAGGCAAACAGATCTCTTGCATTAGCACATCTGGTCATCTGGATCTTTCGCAGTAAAGATAATAATTTATTTAAAAGATCTTTATCTATTGTTAATGGCAGTGCTTGTGAAAGTAGTTTGGCTGGTAAGAACTGAGGCAGAAGGCTTCTGGGAACAGATGAAGGGTGAGCCAGAAGAAGGTGAAAAAGCAATATGAGCAGTGAGAGTTAAAAATAAAAGGTGTAAATCTAACAACTATTGAAAACTTTATGTAACTACTGAAATATTTGACATGCAAGCTTAGGCTGGGAATTAAAGGTTTCCTTCCTTTTCCCAGCAACATCTAGTAGGAGGCTGATGACAGCTCAGAACTTCAGCAAGAGAGAGTATCAGATACTGCTAACAGAAATAATCTCCACTCCTGAAGTCTTTAAGCATTTGTGATGGAAAGTACCTGCTTTATTTGCCTGACTATAATATAACTTTTTGACTTTCACAGTTGATATCTTCCACAGTTACATAATGCTTTGAACAGCTTTTAGGTTTACACTCTGTATTTTTAACTTTACATTCTCACTCCTGAGCAGACACCTTACTCGGGGGATGAACTAAACCACAGCTCTGCAGCGATGCCAACAAACATCAGCCCAGTGAAGCAGCTCGTCTCACAGAGCCATGATTCAGCCACATCCCCAACAGACTCACGGTTAAAGCACCCATCCGAGCAGCTGGAGGTCCAGAACAATTCAAATCTAAATCCCCTTTTTCTCCATGCAAGCACTTACTCTGCTCTATTTGCCAGCTTGGGAACGTCATAACCCTACCCTGGGCATACCCAGCATCTGTGGGATGTATCTGAATGAGGCAGCCATGCCATGGGGCAGTGGCTTTGGCACACAGGCCAGCTTTAGTGCTTGCTTTAAACTATATTAGCTGCAAAGTGGAAAAAGTCTTTTAAAAATGCAGGTCTTTCTTACACTGAGCCCTCTGAACACTGGGCTTTCAAAATATCCCTAGGTTTTGCACCCTTCTTTTTTTCCCAAAAGAATTCTTAGAGCCTTCTCTTGTTCCTGAATTTGACATCAGATGAAATTTTTGCTGGGCTCTAATTTTTGAGGGGGAGAGAAGCAGGCTCTGAGCCTGACCCTGGCTCTGCTGTGGTCTAGCTTAGCAAAGACTGTGGAAAATGCCCTCAGCAAAGTGACTCTGGCCACATACAAAAATCAGAGAGACCCTTTTACAAACCTAAACTCAGAAATGCACTCACTAATTGAATTTAAACATCTCCAACAGCAGCCTCTGACTGGGATTTATTTTTGTTAACAGCTAAATCCTACACAGGATACTTCTTCCACCTCTTATAGATGGTAGTGCTTGAAATGAGCTCAGGATGGGAAAAGTCAGTTTCCAGAAGGAGAAATCTCTGTGGTCAGGCTGCTTCAAAGCATGAGGCCACTTGGACAGTGAGCTATGTCTCCCACACCCTTCCTTATAGGAAACTGGGTGAAGAAGCAGCTAAGGCTCTCCACCTTAACTCCAGCTGAGGGTACAGAGATATTCAATTCCAAGTCCATTATCTGAAAGCCTTTACATGTGGAAAGATAAAAACCTTAATGTACTATTTAGCATTTTATTTGACTGATTTATTTTTTAAAAAAAGGGGGCAGGGGGGGAGGAGAATGCCTTTTCTCTAAATTTTAACTATAAATCAAAACGTTTTTATCTTCACCTGGCAGAGAATGCTATTAGTTCAATGACATTTTAAAAAAAAGTTTTCCAGTTTTAATTTTGCTCAGTTCTGCAGGCTGGGTAAGATCTGAATTACAGTATTGCATTATGTTATGAAACAACTTAGTGATGTCTTGCTTGTAAGTGTTAGCAACAAAAACCAGTTCACTATAGAAATGCAAACCTGATTCTATTTACTTCATTACTCACAAATAAAGGGAGGAGGAGTTTCATTAGAACCCAACTATATGTAAGTCTGCTAAAACCTTTTCAAAGTACACAGAGTCTTTCCAAAATGACTAAGAGCTCCTACAGAAGAGCCCTCTTACGACTACCTGGGAAGAACATTACATCCATAGTGGAAAAGAACATCGCTTCTTAAAGAGGCAATTCATCATGCCACCTGCTACCATGTCCCCATGCTTCATAACTTATT
Source organism: Regulus satrapa (assembly GCA_013396955.1). Classification (NCBI taxonomy): domain Eukaryota; kingdom Metazoa; phylum Chordata; class Aves; order Passeriformes; family Regulidae; genus Regulus; species Regulus satrapa. The sequence continues at coordinate 203,920 of VWZN01016688.1, forward strand.
TTTATTGGCCAAGGACAATGCAGGGAAAGAAAAATGCAGTAGAGATGTATTAAACATTTAAAAAGTCTAAGAAAATATTAAAAATCTTCCCATTAAACAGTTATTGATAACTTCTCCTCTTAGAGGACAGCACGATGTAGGGAACACCATTACTTTACCTCAGAGATAATGCAGAAGGCAGCCATCTGATGCTGTAAGTCAGTCCCTCCTTAAGCACTTGCTGAGGAAATAGATGGGCCTGCTTTCTAGACAGTGAAATCATAGACTGAACTTTCTTTTTCCTCTCTCTGGGGGAAGTTGCCAACATGCCCAAGGGAAGGTCTGGCACCAGCTCTAAGGGGGCACTTTTGGATGCCTGCTTGGGTAATCCTGCCTTGGCTGTAGCAGCAGTACAAGAGGCATCTGGAGACAGGGCAGCGGAGAAACCAACAGCAAGGCTTTCTGCATGTTTTATAGAGCTGCCAGCCTTCTCTTAGAATGAATCATATCCAGGTACAGGTGTATCCAAGGTCCAAAGATCCAACAGCAGGTGTGAGAAGAGGGAGCTATTTACAAACAGCCAGAAGCTCACGATGCACAGTGTCATGGCTAAGCAGTGGGACTGGCCCAAAGATGCATGTTCAAGCGTTCAGATCCCTGCCTAGCTCAAGTGGAACTAATCTCACCCTTTCTGCTATGCATTCCCAGCTGGCCCTTGAGGCCCCTTGGCCAGCTGCATTCTCACCCTCTGTGCAGAGCATTTGCCACAGCTGAGCCTCTCTCTTGATCCAGGGCCACGAAGTCTCCTACAGCTTCTCGAGTCCAATACTGGATCTCTGAGTCTTACCACAGGCTCCCTTGTAAGTCTACCTTTAAGTATGACCTTTATATCTTGCCACACTGCTGCAAAGAATAATATTGGTTATAATTTGGCTGTACATTTCCTAGATTATCTGACCTTTTAGAAATAGACTTTTTATATGAGTACAACCAGTAGTTTAAAAAAATATCAATGTAGTCTGATGACTCAAGTGGTTGGTCCAAAGTACACTGGGCAGAGTTAGTCTCTTGGCACCACATGGCAGCTTTGCCATCTTATTATTGCCTCCCTTGGATCTCTCATCCAGGTTTGATTTACAAGGCTAGATTAAGGAGGTCATTTGTAGTCTCAGTCTTACAGCACTAGATAATATTGATGTGGAGTTGACTGATTTAAAATCAAAAAATTGAGAGTGGCTCTAGTTCCTTAGTGATCTAAATATCTGTGGAGGATTACGATGGCCATTGCTTCCAACTACATGCAACTCAAAAAGTATCTTACACATACGCCATCAGTATTTTCTTGCTTCTTCTATGGTGATTAGAGGGAACATATTTTAATTGATGCGGTTTATTGGAATAATAAACAGTGGTTTATTGGAATAATGTGATTTCAGTAGATACATAGATCAAACGAAATACTTTAGGATTCTTCTTTTATTATGGATTTCCTCATCCCTTTGTTATCATTCCAGTGAAAAATAAACATGATGGGCAGATTTATGCCTAATGCTACTGGGTATAAATCTGAATGAGTGCTTTTAACTCCACCCAAGTATAGAGAACAAAAAGGGGGAAAACAATCAGTACTGCCTCAGTTTTGTCAGTATAGAAGTCTTTCAACTAAAATTAAAATAGTTGTGAAATAGCATAAGCTAGTTGTGAAAAAGCATGCCTGAAAGATACTGGAGGTACACTGCAAACCTCTCTAAATGTTTAATTAACTAGAAGAACCTTAATACATACTCTAATAGATATATACAAATACTTTTCCCCCCTCAAAATAATAAATATAGGTTCTGCAATCAGATAATGAAGATTTGAATATATGTAACTCAGAATAACATAAAGTGCTCTGGTTTGTTGCTTTCTCGAGTTTTAAGAGAATCAATTACTCAAAAAATGTATGCATCTTCTTTCCTGGCAAAGGGAGGTAAAAAAACTTTTGAAAATTAAAGAACGCTCTCTGGAAAGCAAGGTTTCCAAAGTGTTGATCCCTTTCCCCAGAGCGGGACAAGTTGCCCTGTCCTTTAACCTCTGGAGAAGGTGCTGTCAGTGCATCGCCCTGCCAACCTGCCTTGGGATCTCAGAGCTGGCCACCGGCACACTACCGCTTAAAAAAAACCAAAACATGTTATTGCTCATGCTCTAGTTACTGACAAATAGCTCCTGTAGTAACAGCGGTTGCACATTTAATAGGCTGTGGGGTTTTTTTTGTCTTTACAACTTGTAAATCTGCCTCCTCCTCCTCCCCCGTCAATAAACTCTCTCTCCCCGAGACACAAGCTGGTGACCAGAGAAAGTGCGTAGCAGCCAGCACACCGAAAGGCTCACGCACATGGCCGTGTTCTTGCGGAGGGACCGGCTCCATGCGAAACGAAGTAACCGCGAACCGGGTACGAATGGCGCGCCAGCCTCCTGATGAAGGCGTGCACACCGTCAAGGCGCGCAGCTCCCTTCTGAAGAAACACCTCGGTGGTGGGGTGAGCAGGTGAAAGAGAACTGTCATTTCGTTTATTCCAAACCAGCAGCTGCAGACAGACTGTTTAACCCCAGACAGCCGTGCCAGGAGCGGCAGGTTTTGCGTGCCCGTCCAGCCCGACACCTGGGCGGGTTTTAGGGTGCCCAAGTTCACGGCTCTGCCGTCCCCGAGGGCTCCACGCCGCCGGCGGCCCGGCCTCCCCCGTCCGCCCCCCCTCCAT
>VWZN01016688.1:206982-219130 GCA_013396955.1 Regulus satrapa
CGGCGGTCCAGGGAGGGCTGCCAGCCCCGAGGATTCGGCGGCGTCCTGAGCTGGGGTTAAAAGGTGTCACTGTCCCGGGAGGGAAGCTCTCCCTCCCTGCGTGCCCGGCGGGGGTAACCGGAGCTCCCGAGTCAGCCCTGCCTGGAAGTTGGAGAGCTCTGCCGTGTCCCCTCCGGAGAGGAGCGCGACACGCTGCCCAGCGCTTCTCCTCGCCGGGGCTCTCTGTCTGAAGTGGGACCTTTCGTTGTGTGTCTCGGGTTAGGGTTTGTCCCTTAGGACTGCGGGGTTTCTGGGTCTGCCCTGGCTCGGGAAGTATCTCTACTGTCACAAAATCACCTCGGGGATCCGGGGATTTCTTCCTCCGGCTGGGGGTTTGCCTCGTAAGGCTGGCGGTATTTGATTCTTCTCCCTCTCCATCAACTAATGGTAAGAACAGATGAACCCTGAAATTGCATTTGCAGTTGCTCCTTTCCAAAGATAGAACGAGCAACACAAAGCACTTCTTTTCCCCCAAGTGCAATTTCTTCTTTTTCTTTTTTCTTTTTTTTTTTCCTTGTTTTTGCCAAACAATTTTTTCCAGACTCTAATGTTTTATTACATTTTCTTCATCTGTTCTACAAGTCTTTGTGCCTTTAGATTGCCAATCACTTCATGGGCAAGTATTTTATGTAGCAGATTTCTTGTAATACCAAATCATGGACCACCTGATAGTGTTACAGGGATGTCACTGAATGAAACCTGGGTTCCAGAACTAGGGCTTCTTGCTAACTTTGTTCTTTAATGGGAATATGATTGCATGCATACAAGTTAAAATGTCTTCACTAACCACAGCAAAACAGGGGATGGTTTCCACTTCTGCAGAACTTGTCCTGTCCAGGCTTTTCACAGAGTTCCATGTGGTGCCAAATAATAAAGTAGCTTAAAATGTCAAGTTTTAAAGAAATGCCTTGCCTGCAAAATAGTAAGTACACTGCAAGTGCTCTAGTGAAACAGAAGAAAATGGTAACTGTGGTCAGTTGTGGTTCCTGACACAAACTTTGCCTTCATAGATATTTTAAAGCTTCCATGACAAAAGTTGAGAACAGATAGTTTATTAAGGATCCAAGAAAAGCATTGTGAAGTGAAGCTACATTTTGATCTTTTTATTGCATGGGTTCTTCAGAGAGGAGATTTTATTTTGTCATTTTAGTGTTCCCCTGCTTTTCAAAGAAGAGCTATGGTCAGTGTCTCCAGATGAGGATGGGCAACCTTTGTTTATGTGTTTGGGCTTATGGCACATCTCTGTGAGCCAGCTGTACGTGCAGGTATGGTGTGGTGAACCAAGCCTCTTTTCTGGGAAATAAAGTTCAGATCAGGTGGTTGGCTTCATGGGAATACATTCCCACTGAAAGGCACCATACAAACTCGTTTAAGCGGAATTCTGCAGAGTTCAGCTGTAGTTCATTAAGTCACTCTTAAAGCACTTGTGAAATGTGCCTTGTCGCTGCTTTCTCCACTATTAATCTAAAATTTGAACTGGAGAGAAGCTTGGACTTGTGCCTCCTTTCAAGTTTTATTCTAAAACACAATAGAACAGACCCCCTGAATTGTTTTTCATTCAATATTCAAGCGCCTTGCTCAAATTTATCCAAGTGCTGGCAATCTTAAAAAAAAGTCTGACTGCCATTCCGTATTCATGTTTCTAGGAACAAAAGAACTTAAAAAAATGAGGGGATTATACTTCTTAATTTGGTGGGAATACCACATCTACTTATGGTTCATTAATTCTGATTCAAATTGCAAGAAACATGTAGTTTTTTTTTCATTTCAGACGCTTTCTAGATGATAAAATAGAAAACATCTTCAACATTGGCTTTGCAACCACGGAGGGTTGTGTTGTATGTTTTGCAGTGATAAATGAGGAATTGTTGAAGCGCTGGAAGTTGTTCATAGTTAGCTGGTCTTTAAATAATTAAAGACTAAATAATACCAGCTTCACGTTATGCAGTACTCCTAATGAGCCTTAAACTGCTCTTTCTGTATTACTGTGGGGTTTCTTTTTTTTTCTCAAGGCCTCTCCCAGTCAGCTTTTTTCCTCTTCCTAAAAAGATTAATAGGAATTTAAACAGATTGTAGGGATAATCAGACTTTCCCAGCTGCACCCAAACGAGCTCAATGAGTAGAAAGTCCCATGAAATGTCTCCCGTTGAAGAGCTGTGCTTTGGACACAGCAGCTCTGCATCTGCTGCAGCAGCGAGATGGAAGACAGGCTCGGCTTGGTGAGGAGGACAAGCAGTTGCTGGCCACATGCCATTTGGTGGGCTCTTGGTGAGGAGCACTGGTCTCAGTGTGGAGGTGGCAGTGGGGAATCTCCATGGTTGGGCAGCAGCTGGCTGAAGGGGCTGTTTGGCTGAACAAACTTAAGCATGGTAGCCTAAATTCTGCCTTACCGGAGCAGGGCTTTGGCCCTGGAAAGTCCTGCTTGGCTGCCCTGAAGGCAGTGAAACAGCAGTGGTGGCTGGACATGCCCCAGCTGCCTGTTTTGCAGCTCTGAGCATTCCCAGAAGGATTACTGTCTGGGAAGGTATCACATCCCATGGATGGTCTTGGTGCCATGGGTCCATTTGGGGAATTGCAGCCCAGGCAGGTAGTGGAAGGACTAGGAAGAATGTGGTCTGACTGCTTTTCCTGCTGTCACCTTCCATGAGACAGCCTCTGCTCAGAGCACTGCTCCGGCGGGTGAGGCAGTGATGATGAGACATGAATGGGACACGGGGTGCCCGCCTCTACCCCAGGGAGTGCTAATCCATCTCCTCCTCCAGGAGCGTGCTCCCAGTGACTCACTGGCACTCGTGTGGGTGGGTCACCTGCTGCCCGTCCTGTCGCAGCTGTGATGCTGTGCAGAAGGGACACAGAGCTGCACTGCAGTCCCTTTTCATTCTGCCATGAGGACGCTCGCCCAGGGAGTGGGATCCCTGAGGCTTGGATCCTGGGGTTGCAGACAGGCTCCATGGTAAAGCATTCACTTCCCTTCCTTTGAACACACCCTTTTCTTCGAAAACCATTCACAGGAAGGGATGCTGGCTTCCCACGGATGAAGGTTCCATCTCTAATGTCTATAGGAGGAATAATTTCAGAGATATAACTGTCTTCAGTGTTTTCTGTTGTCTAAAGTAGCTCTTATTTGGTATCTGAGATAGGCTTCTGGATTTCTCTAGGAAGACCAGCTCCAAAACTTTCTAGGTATACACAACCTTTTTGTATTGAGTAACTTACGACTGAAGTCCAGAGACATTTTTGCCATCGTTTAATGTGATTTTCTGTAGCATAAAAAATAGTATTGTAGTAAATAAATTATTTTTAAATAATAGTATATTCAGATTTATTTTAGGGACCAGGCTGCATCTTGACTTCTTTAATTCCCAGCAAAGGAAATCTTTAAAGCCATCCTACTTATTAAATGCCTTTGCTATGTATGCCTGTGTATCTTTGAAATTTGAAATACATCTAGTTTTATACCGTTGTCTTTTTAGATTGTTTAGTCCTTCCCTTCCTCATCTTTCTTCCACCTTCTTGCAGGCTGCATTTTGTTGGAGAAATCTTGTGGTTTTCTGGTATTGTAACTACAGCTTTCTCTAGGATATAGTCTCAAGAAGTTTTGGGTGATGGTAGTTCGTGTTGTTAATTACTGTCCTTACAGCTGCATGCATGTTCTCAGCCTGAAGTGGGTCCAGGGCCAGTTTATCCCTGAAAACAGCTGGTTCACCTGCCCATAACTTAGCTAGAGGCACGCAGCCACAGCTCTCTGTAGGTGCAGAGCTCCTCTGTCCCCTGAGTTAGACGCTGTACAGCAATTAAGAGCTTGGTTCTCTCGGTCCCTGTGGGTATCTAGCCCCACTGCAGAAGGAAAGTAGCTTGGGGAAAGTATGCAAGATAAACAGGGATTGGGAGTGATAGGTGTCAGTAGAGGCCACAGAGGGGTATCTCAATTGACATATGCCTTTACACTGTGTGTGAAACTACCTGATGAAATTGAGGAGCAGGTTCTTTTTGTAATCTAAATTAGGTTACAGATCTAGATGTTAGACCAGATGTAATTTGTGAGCCTAGGCGGGATGCTTGGATCTTGCCCCTCTGGAAGGGGGAGTGTCTAGGCCAGGAGGACTCCCCTTGGCTGGAGGGATTGCCTTGCCCCTGCTGGAGTTGCTGGAGTTGCAAGCCAGGCTCTGACTCCTAGCTCATATATAAACATACACACTGTAGTGTGCTAACCCCATCATGATCTCATCTTGTGCAAAGAAGTGTGTATGCTGTAAAGGAAAATCTTTCCTTCTGCTTCCAAAGCAAACAATTCACGCAGGCTAGTTACCTGATTAGCATGTACAGCTCTATAGATTGTCAACATGTACAGTGTGAAAGTGCTGAGGGCTTCCTTTCAGAGGAATAAGGCAACTGAAGAATGGACTATTCAAACTCTGAATAGCTTTACTTTTGACTTAATTTAAAAAGACCAAAGAGAGAACTGCTGGTGGCCTCAGGGTTTCTTTTTTTGCAGGAATCATTGTGATCCAGACACAGTAACGAACACTCAGAGCTTCTTAGAGTTGAATTTGAATCATCAGTGACAAAAATGGGGTAAAGTACATGGTTCTCAAGCAAATTAAAAATGTGCATAATGGGTAATTCTTTGTGTGAACACTGCAGTGTTGAGGGGAAACACCCATTTGATGAGGGGGAAGGTTGTAATGTGCATTTGTACAATGCAAATTATTTTTGTTTTGACTGGTTTAGTGTACTGTTTATATGAAATTTTAAATTGCTAGCTAGTACTTGTTTGATAGCATATAAGTGAAATACTCTTACTTTCTGCTTTGAAACTCCGGCAAACCCTGTGATTTTAACACTTTCTGATGACAACTTTGTCCTCTCAGCACTGTTATTTGTTTTAAAGAAGTCCATGCCACTTATATTGCTCACATCTCTAGCCTGGGTTGATTTTTTTGCATCTAGGCTGCTTCATCTCATCTGCTCCTACCGGAGAAGGTGGGATGTGTGGTGGGGCAAGGCACTCTGAAGCACGTCAGTAATTCAGCCTGTGTTGGCAGGGCACATCTCCTTCCCGAGCTGGGAGGACTCATCTTGCACAAAGCTCAGGTTTTGGCAGCCTACAGATGTCAGTGTGTGTCATTCTGATTTCGGCAGTGCCATGGCAGGCAGTGTGCATGGTGCTCCTTCTCCATGGAGTAGAAAGTACTCAGTGTTTGCTTGGGTAGACAAGAGTTCTTCAGCTTTGTCAGCCAAGACACGTGCTTTAAATGCAGTTTCCTGCTTGCTGGATCATCACCATCATTTGGACTTGTAGCAATAATTTTTCACCCCAGCTAGGGCAATCGAAGCAGGATGTCAAACACAGCAGAAGGCCAGAGCACCTCAGTGACAGGATGGTGTCCCCTCCAGGTGCTTCCAAATGGTAATGTTGTGCTGCTGTGGAGGATGACTCAGTTGGTATCACAGCTATTTGCTTTTTTGGTTTGGGGGATTTTCCTCCCCTGCAAGCTCACTTGCAGTAGATGAATGGCTTGCTTAGAGTGGCTGTTCTGAAACTGTCAAGGGTTTAAATTTTGGACTAGTAGGAACTATAAAGAAAAATGTGAAAGGCCTTATCTAGCAGTAAATACCCTTCAAAATTGGAAATTGTAGTATACTTATGCCCATATCTATTATTGCCTCTGCTCTATTTACAACTGCAAACGATTTTTATCTCCCAAATATTACAATAATTTCTTAGTTGAGAAGAGCTGCAACCTCTCTTTCTGCCTGCAGTTCCCTGACAGCAAACATGCCTGCTCTTCAGTCCCCTTTAGGAGTGGGTTTTGTCAGTATTTCCAGAGGGTTTAGTTTTGCCTGCACACCTTGTTTAGCTCAGGAGAGGGTTGTGTTGGTAAGGTTGTGCTCTGGGCTAGCACTGCCCTCCCTCCTTTGTTCCTTTCTCTTGCCTGGAAGAAGAGAGGCACTCTCCAGTCTGGGAGGTGCTGCAGCACAGTAAAAGTTCTCATTGCATAGAACTAATGGAATAAGTGGGAATTTTCCACACAATGGTTTTGGAAGACAGGTCCCATTCTGAAAATGAACAGTTACAAACGCAGAACAGTTTTTTCAGGTCTTTGTTCTTGCCTATGATGGCCCTATATCCATTTCCTGTGGGTGTGCTGTTCTTTCCAAATTATTTTGGCCCATCTTGTCATGAATAGGGGTTTAACAGAAATGCTGTGAGCTTTAGTGTTGACAGATTGAGAATGGAATAAGCAAATTAAAAATTGTACATACATTCTGTGAAATTACTGTTATGTCGTGTCAAGTTATTGCAATGTGTGACATTACATGATGAAAAGATGTTGTTAATGTAAAGTAAATTACTGATCCACCATGGTTTTTGTTTGTGGTATGCATACAGTTTCCAGTGTATCTCCTCAGTCATGGTTCCCTTCAAAACACTGATTTTTATTATTCCCATTTAGAAATTAAGGTCTTCATTAAAACTGCTTAGAGCAAAATGTTGGCAGGAGAGTAGAAGTATTAACAATAATCCAAAATCACTGTTATCAGTGATTTTGGTTTAAGCAAACAATCAGTCAGACAAAAAACTTCAGCAACTAATTTCTGACCATGTAATGGAAATACTGATTGGATTCAGAACACAAGGTCTGGGATCTGCATGTTCCAATTTTATTTTCTTTTGATTCAAAGATCTTAAACCCTTTGATCACAGAAGTAATACCTAAAATTCTTCATGATCTTACCATACCTAGGTAACTTCTTTGTAGCTGATGCAATTTTCATCTTCCAGTCTCCAAGGGATAAATCCTGCATCTGAGGGGAGTCCTGTACCAGAGGAGAGTATTTGGATAAAGAAACAAACTGAAAAGGTTTTAGTTGTAAACTACTGTTGTAATGCTGTTTCTTATGCTGCAGGAGGATTTTGGGCATTGTAATTTGGAGAGAATCTGTGCTCTTTAGCTGTGGTATTTTTATGGGCCAGTGACTTTCCTAGCACCACTCCCAGAGAGGGAGAGTCTCCTTCTAACTTGTTCTGAGCTCTGCTTGTCAGCTGTTTGGGATTTTATGTCTTTATTTAGCGCCAGTGTTATTCAATCATAAAATTAATGTTGGGGTTTGAATAAACTTTAAAGAGGCAATGCTGTGGTGGCTAGGAAATATGATAGAAGTTTTCTTTATTAATTTCTTATACCAGTTACAGTAAAAGAAACACCACTGAAAGCCCTGATGAATGATGTTGGATGCTTTACTGCAACAGCAGTGCTTTTAAAGTATTGACTTCTGTGGTTCTTATGAGGCAAAAAAAAAAAACCAAAAAAAACCCTACTTTGATTATCTAGATAATCTCATATTCTTGATTACAAGATAGTTCTTAGTTTCCTTGCTATTTTACCAGGAAAAGAACCAGACAGTAAGGCTTTGGAAGGTTTCAATTCTGATTACACCACTAATATATTCTGTCTTTGCAATTTCTACCTCATGTAATCTCACACTGAAGTTTGTATTTTTATTTTTAAAGACAGATATAAAAAGCTGGTTTTGATTTTTTTTAATTTGTTTTTAGATTTATTTTGGGGTTTTTCATGCTTTCGGTTCTGTGTTTTCCTCTTAAAACTCTTAGGAATACATCGCCATATAAAATTGAATAGCATGTTTCACATTTTAGAGTGTTGAACAATAATATCATGTGGTCCATGGCATGAAATTCTATGATGTAGAACTTTGTATGTTATAAAATTGCTTTGTAAATGTCCCTTGAGTCATATTTTGCAGGATTGTTTACTTCATGTTCTAATAACATAATATGTATCAAGATGCCTTTAAGCTTTGTAGTCTTCCTTAAATATGACAGGGAGTTTTTTTGCCTGTTATCCTTGGAGTAGAAAAGAGCATCCCCTGTGACCCTTGGGTTTCCCTTGTTGTGGTGTTTGGGCATGGAGTTTGTTGTCTCCATGGAACAGAGAGCAGCTTTGCTCGACCCATTAACGAGAATGTTTTGACCAAAATCCAAGAGAGATGGAGGAGGTGAACAAGGAAGAAGAGTTCACTGTCTCTTCTTGTTAAAGAGCTGGGTAGGACATTTAAAAAGCTCTCAGGGAGCAGGGTCTCAGTCGAGAAATCCAACTGGCTTCTCAGCAGTGAGGCTGCACAAAGGTTTGTCATAGGATGTTGTGCATGAAACACACAGCTTTACATGGATTCAGTGGCAGTTCAGTGGTTGCTACAGGGATGACAGATATAGAAAACATGATCTTCAGCTGGATGAATATTAAAGTTTGGTCCTGGAATCACAGAGCTGCAAGGGTAATTGGATTGTAATGCGGTGGTTTTAGGCAGTAAAAAAGCCTTAAAATTTAATTGATTAAAATAATTTTATAAGTAATTCATCTTTTCTTCACTTGTCCAGATCAGATGAAGCTACAGATGACGTGACCCAAGTCAAAACAATGCATGAACTGATGAGAAACAGCCCTGAGAACATTAGCTGCTTAGTTGCTGGAAGTCCTAGGTGTGACTTTGCTACCAAAAGAGACCCTGATATTATGTGATCAATGAGCAGAGTTTGCAAGAATGGAAAACCAAAGGAAAACCAAAACTAGCTTCATCTCATAAATAAAAGTTTTCAAGATTCAGCTGAATCAAAAAATTATTCCAGCCATGGGAGAAAATGCAAGTTTTTGGGAAAGCTTGATATATGCACATCCCACGTGTACCACCTGGAAGCAAGCGGCAGAGGGATCTATCTACCACCTAGCCAGTATTTTCTTTGTCGTGGGCTTCATGGGTGGAAGTGGATTCTTTGGGCTCCTCTACGTCTTCAGCTTGCTTGGACTGGGCTTTCTCTGCTCCTCTGTTTGGGCTTGGCTGGATGTGTGTGCTGCTGATATATTCTCCTGGAATTTTGTACTCTTTGCTATATGCTTCGTCCAGTTCGTTTATGTTACCTACCAAGTCCGGAGTGTTGCCTTTGACAGAGAATTCCAGGAACTCTACAGTGCTCTCTTCCAGCCTCTGGGAATTTCCTTGACTGTGTACAGGAAGATCGTCTTATGCTGTGATGCAGAAGTGATTACCCTGGAGAAGGAACATTGCTATGCCATGCAGGGCAAAACACCTATTGACAAACTGTCCTTGCTTGTGTCAGGCAGGTTTGTATTTCTTTGTTCAGGTTTTCTGCAAATATCTTTATTTTCTTTTCCTTATTGAAAATGAAAGAAAAAAAAAAGAAAAAGCCTTTTTTGTGTATTTGTTTGTTTATTTTCCAGTACAATAGATTAAATATTAATGCAAGCAATATAAATATTAATAGGTTAAATACACTTGTCTAGGATAGCACTAGCATAAAAAAATTAAGCACGGAATCGGTAATAGCATAAAGAAAAGAATCTGAAGTCATTCTTTTCCAGGCTGCTGTGTATCATAGCGTTCAACAGGGTTAGGCAGATAAAGGGAAGAAATGTGGATTTTCAGTGTTCAGGTTATGGCTACTGCCTAGCTGATGAACACAGCATCTGTTCTAATTTTCTTTACTAGCATCATCTGAAATGGGACAGAAAGTTAGTTACAAAACTGATTATACTGAGATTAAACTCTGTTAAATAGAGATCTTGACTTTGATACAGATTGCTTTCAAGGGGGTGGGAGCAGGGTATTGGTAAGGAAGAGGAAAATACTTAAAAGCACCCTTCCATTACAAGAGGATGTAGTTGAGCCTTACAGGACTTGCAGACCTGGGTCTACAGCTACTGTATACTGTGGCCCTGTGTTAGACCCTGAGGCAGTAAATCCACCTGCTCTACTCCCTGCTTCCAGGAGAGCCTTCTGGCAACTTTGAGGATGCTTTCCTGGAGGGAAACACAAGCTTTTGCAAAGCAGGGCGCAGTCCCACACCACCATGAGGGTAGGTCAGACCCCCAGAGCTGATGGACATGGACTGTCCTTGATGGGAACGCCTGGTGGGTGCTTTTTGGTAGCCTGCTGCGTGGGTAGAGGGAACCTGTAGGCAGCTCGGCACTCAGCTGATTTAGGAGTACTTGCAATGAACAATATGAATTGTGGACAGTTTTCCTTGGTGGCACCCTGGTTCAGATTGTTCTTGGGAGCTCTCTAGGAAGCACCTCATGGAAGTTGCCTTTGATCTTACCAAAGGAGAGTTATCCATCCTTCTACATGCCTAGCCAGTTTGTGATCACCCAGAGTTCCTGCTGCCCTTCACCATGTGGTACAGGGCTGCTTGTGTGCCTTCAAATTTTTATGTTATTTAGAAAGTAGCAAAGAAAGGAAATTTTTCTTTGGCATCTTCAGAAGGCCGCAGTATTCAGACAGAGATCCCATACCTCCAGGCTGTTATTCTGGCTCCAGACATAATCCTGTGGCCATGTAAAACATCCTGTTAAACATGGAGAGAAGCCTACCTAACACATGTCGTGGGGCACTCCTGCTTCCCACTCCCAATTTTTGCCACTTTGTTCTCTCTAAAATGCGTGGCTGCCAAAACTAGAAGTAAATACCATGGTTTTCAGGGCAATCAGGTAAATGCTGCTATGGGCATTGGTCTTTCACTTCTCTAGTGCATGATGGCCTTTTAATGGCAAAACTTGTGCATCACTGCGCAGACCTACCACAGAGAGAATAATGTGGTTTGAATAAGGCCTGGAAAGATTTCCATTTCAGTTGCACAATTCTCTTGTATTCTCTTTCAACTGGCCTGAGCAAGTTGGGTTCAAAAATATAATTAAGATAATGTTGGCCATTGATTGCTTTTTTTGTGCTTTCAAAGCTATATTTAAATGCCTCAGACAGTAGAAATAGCATATTCTTGTAGTAGTCATTGCTGGTGTACAGGTAGTGCTAACAAAATAACATCTTATCTTGGTAGGATCAGAGTGACAGTTGATGGGGAGTTTCTGCATTATATTTTTCCTCTTCAGTTTCTGGACTCTCCTGAATGGGATTCACTGAGGCCCACAGAAGAGGGAATTTTCCAGGTAAAAGTTAAGGGGGTTCTTTTTTTTGGTTTTTTTTTTTTTTTTTTCTTTTTTTTTTTTAGTGCTACAGGAAACTGTTCAAGTACTGTTTGATATAGAACTAAATTTATTCAGCTGTGGGTTTCGTTTGTGATACTACGCAAACAAGTGGCATACCATGAATTTGGGAAGTCCTCTTTATCCATTGGACTGGTTTTGTTGTTTTTGTCTTGTTACAGCAAACAGGGATTTTCTTAAAGCTCATCTGGGAGGGAGGCTCTGTTTGCATTCTTTGGCTGCGCTGATATTCAGCCCTGAGAAGCCAGGTTTCCTCGGGGTGGGAAGAAGCTGGTGCTGAAGAGGTTTCCCAATGGGAGATGAGCCAGGGGAAGACGTGCCTGAGACACAGATTGGCACGGGTTACAGCATGGGACACGGTGTCAGCTGGGGCTGCCCCTGCGCTCTGTGCACCCTCCCACTGCTGTCACTTGACTGCCACGCTGGCTCCTGTCTGTGTTGGATCTGATCTGTGCTGTCACGAGGACAAATGGCATTTGTTGAGAGCTTTCTTTAGACTGAGCGCCTTCTCAGCTGAGGCTGCCAAGAGTGGAGCAGGGAGTGCAGGGCTGAACCAGGGCACCCACGTGGCGCTGAACCAGGCATGCCACATGGGCACAGGCATACTGTCATTGAGGCTGACTAGATGTGATCACTTAGTGATCCGGTCACCTTCCTCACTTGCCTTTTGCCTACGGTGACCTCCCAGAGCTCTCTGGCTCGGTTAAAAGGCTCTAAATGCCGTAGACAGGCTCTGCTGGGAGAGGGGCCTGCCTTCTGAGCAAGTGCAGCAGCAGCAGCAGCACCTTGTCACCTGGCTGTTCAATTGTCTCTTCTCTAGGTAACCCTTACAGCAGAGACAGACTGTCGGTACGTGGCGTGGAGGAGAAAGAAGCTCTACCTGCTGTTCGCTAAACACCGCTTCATCTCCCGCCTGTTCTCAGTTCTGATTGGGAGTGACATTGCTGAGAAACTGTACGCCCTGAACGACAGGGTGCACGTGGGGCAAGGCTTTAGGTACGACATCCGCTTACCCAACTTCTACCACGTTGCCCTGCCAGAGAGCCCTCCCGTGCAGCCCTCCCACC
>VWZN01016688.1:219148-230141 GCA_013396955.1 Regulus satrapa
CCTCCCACCACCCCCACCGCCTCCAGAGAGGGTCCCCCCGGCGCAAGCCCACGGGGGTTACAAACTGCGGCTCCTTCCTCGCACCCTCCTAAGGAAGGAAGGCTCTGCTGCAGCCATTCCTCAAGGCAAATGGAAGGTGGCCAAGCAGAGGAGCAGAGGGACAAAAGCAGATGAAGCCAAATTTGACTGACAAGTGCCGTTTATGTTAATTGGAGTAGGTTGAATTCTCTGTCTCAAGCCAGCAGGTTGGCTTCTGCATTTTGACTGTCTGTGCAATATGTTTACTTTCTGTTGATACTCGTGTTGATCTTCATCTCTTTTATTTTGGAGGAGAACAAATCATGAGTCTGAGGTCTTATTGCAATTGTGGTGGCCTCTGTGGTGGTGTGTTCTTGTTGGTTTTTTTTAAAGCAAGCCCATGGTATCTGTAATTATATTTTCCTCAAAAAAAAAATCACAATGAAGTATAGTCAGAATAGTCAATGAAAACTAGTAAGTTGTCTTCAAAATATAGCAAATTGCTTATAATGTTCTTCTTTATGCCATGTGAACATTCTCGCAATTTACATTATTAGTGTTGCAGAAAAAATACTAAGGAAGGATCACATTGGTTTTGTTTCTTAAAGAAATGAAGGATTTTGAAATGGACAGCAAGACTGTTGAAAACCCAAACAAAACAAAAACAAGTTCTGTCCCATGAGTAATTGGTTTCTCTCTGACTGTCCTTAAGAGGTATTACATGAAAACAAACATAAGTGTCATTGCTGGCATTAGAAAAATAAAAGAGCTGTAACTGCTGCAAATACAGCTTGGGGAAATGGTTGTGTGACGTTTCTGATAGAATGTGATGCTATAGGACCTGGGCTTCTACAGTGTCAGTGCCCTTCGTGACATGTACAATAAATAATGTTAGTCAATCTACTGCCAAACCACTGGAGTTTGTTGTATAATATTCTTTTCAGCTCTGTTTGTTGGGAAGACACTAAAACAGATGCAGCAATAAATACAATTTTTAACTGACACAGTCTTGTTTAGCTTCCAGAGTCACTTTTCTGTGCCTGTGAAATCCTTGATTTAAAAGATATTCTCTCCTTAATTCTGTGGTGTTTTAATGACATAATGGAGCCTCCAATTGCACTTCAGCAGGAGAGGGAGTTGGTTTTGACCCTCAGGGTCACCGTGCCTTTGAAGAGAAGTGTCCAAATGTCTTTGCTAACTCACCTTCCTGCTGCTCTGCTTGGTGCCTGCCTGTAATCAAAAAGTAAGAAGCATTACTATTTTATGAGAATGGATTGCTGCTTGATATGTCTGGAAGTCGATAATATTTTTAATATTTTAAAATTGCTGGCTTGTTTGGTAGGACAACCCTTGTGTGCTTCTCTATGTGTGGATATACATGTAAGTTGAAATCTTGTGAGTTGTTTCTGGAGGACTTAAAGTGGTGATACAATCTTACACTTGAAGGATAGATGTTGCAGAACGCTGCAGATACTCACAGGGTATGTACAAAAAAGGTATTAAGAGTGATGTGAAACACTACCTGTTTGAAGGACATTTAGTGTAGAGCAGATAAGATTGTACACGTTTTGCTTTTAGCTTTATGTTACTTCCTCAGGGAGGAAAACCAGCCAAACATAAATACCCCAGCATGCAATGTGATAATTCCCAAATCATTCTCATAACCCTTCTGTGCAATGTATTCTGCACATACTGCTTAATGCATGAAGTCCCTGAGTCACAGAGCTACTTTGTCTTGGCCAAAAGAGAACTGGAAAAAATGCAAACAGTTCACTGATGGCTTTTAAAGACCTGTTCAGATGATAACTAAGGCACAAAGGGCCAGAGGCTGGCAGCATGTAGTAAGGATGTACATCTGTGTAACAATCTGCAAACATAAAAATATTTTAAATACATAAAAGAGATCTTATTCTAGACAAAGAGGTAATATAAATAATTTATTCATGTTCTCCCTGGTTTTCTCAAATAGTTGGGTTTGGCCTATTTATTCAAGAAAACTTGTCCTTACTAAATTCTGGCCTTACTAAAGTTAATTAGCTTGATCATCTTCACCTTAAAATAAGACTAAGGAGTCTTACTCACCCAATTTATGTATCAAGCTTATATATTCTATTTAAGCAGTAGCATACTGCTTAGGAAGATACTGGGGAATGATGGGTGCTTCATGACATACTTTGATAATTTTTTCTTTTTTGTGACTGTTATATGTCTGGTTTCTGTCACACACTTTCCAAACACAATCTTCTGTGATGCTTTTCTCTGCTGGAATTGGTTCCTGTCAGAAATCTCTACCAGGACACATCTGAGTCAATATCTGAACATACTCTTAGCTAATCTTGTTTAGGTGCTGCTACTGCTTTCTGGGCTTTGAGTCATTTTTTAAAAAATTGTTTCTGGTTTTCCAGCATCTGTTTGAGACATGACTAGCGGCACATTTCAGCTGTAAAATATATATCTACAATCATGGGGCTGGAAGCAAGACCGAAGTTCTTTCTACCTCTGTTTTTATTTTAATCTGGACAGTACTTCTAAAACATACAGTGAAATATGCTCTGGTATGCGACTCATAAACCAGTGTTTTGGGAGGACTGTATAATCTACCTAAACAGCCATACTCAGAATGATGTCAGCTAAATTAGACAAGTTTTGTGAGACCATAAACACCCAGTCATTAGAGATTTGGGGTCGCTCAGCCTGGAGAAGAGAAGGCTCCAGATGACATTATATTGCAGCCTTTCAGTACTTCAAGGGGCCTGCCAGAAAGATGAGGACAGACTTTTTATAGCAGGGCCTCTTGTGATAGGACAAGGGGTAATGGCTTTAAATCCATGGATGTATTTGGATATAAGGAGGAATTTTATTATTATGAGTGTGGTGAAACACTGAAACAGGCTGTCCAGAGAGATGGTGGATGGCTGGTCCTTGGGAACATTCAAATTGGATGGAGCTCTGGGCAACTTGATCTATTTGAAGATATCCCCACTTATTCAAGGGCTAGATGGCCTTTAAAGGTCCCTTTTAACCCAGACCATTCTATGATTCTGTGTTTATTTATAGGTTAATAGACATATGGGGCTAGATGAAGTTCTGACCTGAGCATCATCCTATTTATGCCTGTGTTACTACTCAGAAATAAATGTCAGTGAGGTGATCAGACTTCTTCATAATTGATTTAAACAAGTGGATACTTGAGTCCGTGCTGCTATTAACAAGTCCTTTTCTTGATCCTGCAGTGATTCTCCCTTACCCACATTTTACATTTTTACCAGTTCCATAACCTTCTGTGGAGTTATGTCTACACTGATATGTGCCTATAGGTAAGAGTGGCAGAATCTGTGCACATGATGATGTGGTCATTCATCAGTTGATTTTCCTAGGTTTTTATAATTATATGGACATCATGTTGGAATTGTTCTTGCAGCCTGCAGAAGGGTTCAAATTTGCTGCATAAGGTAAGAAACGGTATAGCTTAGGACAGTCCAAAACAGAGGGGGAGGATGAGTAGAGGAAGAGAGAACTAAATTTCATACAAATCTTATACAAGAGAGGTTTATTTAAAATTGGATTTGTGGCAAATTAATTTGTTGGATGCAGCAATATGTAGTTAGAGCTTCAAAGCTAGTCTTTGCTACTTAGGAGCGTAGGACTGACTTTGAAATTCCTTCATTACGTAGTATTTTTTCAAATCCTAACAGTGTAAGTACAGGTAACAGGTTTCCTCGTGCAACTCCACTCAAAACTACAGAAGCTATGGAATAACCAGAGAGGATGCATCCCAATGTACTGTTGTAGCTAATACACTATGCAAGGCAAATTTTAAGCACTAAAAGAAAAAGGTTATTTGATTTGGTTGCCTGTGATAACGGAGGCTGGGCTTGGTGGCTGAGGAGGGCCATCCGGAATTCATGTTTTCAGGAACCATATTCCTTGCAACAAAGCAAATTATACACAAAGAGATATGATCTCCCCTAGGATTAAACTGGGGAAGCTGAATACATGCTTGGATGATATTGCACAGATTTGCCATGCCACAAAAAAAGACATGTGCTTGTAGTAATTAAATAATATGTTGATGCTACATTTTCAGGAAAGAAGTGCTCTACAGATTTTGCTTATTATGAATGATAAATATAAGACATATTTGGTCTCGATGTACATGAAAAATTAAAACACAATATTGTGTTGCTCATATGAACAGATATTGCAAACCATATGTTAAAAGTGAGACAGATCTGCAGCTCTTTATATAGAAGAAAACGATTAAAAAAGGAAAGGAAAAAATTAGTATCTATTTGTTGAATTCAGACATGTCCAGATTAATATTTTTCTTTCTATTCCTGTAAAAATTAATGCATATTTTTCCTCCCTAGCTGTTACTGCATAGCAGATTTTTTTACTATATAACAAAATAAATACCATATTAAACTGATTTGTTCATCCTTCTTGAAGACGCTTACCTTATTTACATTAATATGCATTAAAATATAATAGATTCAGAGTTCCTAAGGAAAAACACCCTTTCTTTCTGTTTGTCTAATTCAGATTAACTTTCCTTTCTTGTAGATTTTTATCCCATCAGTTTCTACTTGCTGTAATTCTGCTTCTGTGGGAATCAAAAGATGTATTGAACTTGACATGTAAATCGAGCCACCTCATGCTGATGAATCAAACCATGTAGGTGGAGCTTCATCAGCAGGAGTGTGTAGGAGAAAGGCAGCACAAGCATGTCATCACTTAACTCTAGATTTGGGGTCGTGTCCCAAACCATGGCTGGCAATGCCTTCCTAGAGGGTCACTTGGCAGAGGGCTCTGCCAGCAGTTTGGGTTTGGACCCAAACCATCTTTCCGCAAGCTACAAATGTTAAACCTTGCTCTAGAGTGGGGAAAAAAACCCCCAAAAAACCCCAAAAAACAAGACTTTCCCAAAACCTTGTAAGAGCAGAAGGATTTTATAGCAGTTATTCTGCTGTGGATTCACAGGCAATATTTTTTAAATTGTCAGTTGAACTGCAGCTCCTAATTTTAGGGATCAGTGGTGTATTGTAGAGACAGGATTATTTCACTACCTGAGCGGGTAAAAAGACACTGAAGCAAAAATCCCATTTAATGGATAAATGCTCTAACCATGTAATTGTTTAGAAGTGGGCAGCACCATCCCCTTCTGTAGAAACTGCTCATCATAGGCAAGCATCAAAGCATCTCAGATCTGTGAAAGGAGATGAGCAGGTTCCTGTCCCCAGGCAGGGATTCTGTGCGGTGATCCCAAGCAACCTGCAGGAGTCTGGGCTCAGTGGGGATGAAGCACACATATCTCTTTACTATTTCCCATGTGTGGGTTTTAGGAAGAGTGCAGGACAATCTAGATACCCAATGCTGTGCTTGGATTTCCTGTGCCCAACTGGAGAGCATGGGTACAAGGGTGGAATACTGGCAGGTAAGATTTGGGATGGGTTTAAAACACATTAGGCATGACCCTGTATCCTCTCATGTGTGTTCTCTTACACTGGGTAAGTGAAAAACAACTTAATCTGTACCAAAAGTGAGGCAAGCCAGTGCACATCTGCCAGGATACCCAAGGATGGGTATCAGCAGTTCCTATAAAACAGCTGCAGTGCTGGAATTCCTTGCTGCTGTGCTTTGGTCATCCAACTCTCTCATCAAAATCTTTAAAGCTTTTATGGAACCCAGCTGTAGTAGCTATTCTGTTTTACTGAGAGATAAAATAACTTGAGTATTTATTTTTAATATGAAGAAAAACTGTTTTCATTCACACAAAAGATGAGTCCTCTCAAATGATACTTTCAAGCAGGTCTCACTAGAGAGGGGGATGAAGTGCTCCTTAAAAACAGTCAGATATCCAGCACTCTGCTCTATTTATCACTGGCTCTCCCTTTTATTGTTCGGTTACAGCTTTTCAAAAATATAATACAGGAAATAAGTTCATTATTTAAAGAATTAATGAGTAAGTATTAGTAAGAAAAAAGACAAAGAATACTGATACATAAAACATTTTTACATTGGTTTTGATTTTACAAACTATTAGTATCTTTTTGTTAACTCCACTGGTTGCCATTTTCGTTCCAAAAAGTGCTTTTTACAGTGGTCTGTGTACTTCAGCTACATGCAAAAGCAATAATCACATATTATGTTAATTGTAGTCTGTATCCCCTTTTAACCCTATATAATAGGGTTTTGATAGTTGTTTTTATCTTTACAGAACAAAGAAGTATAATAAACATCATTCAGAAGACTCGTCTTAACCTAATTTCTTCTTAACCCTAATTTCTTCTTCACTGAAATTAGAAGATTTTTTTTTTTTTAAAAATTCTGTGTTTGTCTTTACTCTTAAAGGTCAGGGTAGCAAGTAGCAGTTGTGGCATGCTCTTAGCACACACATTAACAGTCCTTTACAATATGCACAGTTTATTACATTTTAAAAAGCTATCTCAGTTTCAAAGTTCTTCTGAGCTAATCTATTTACCTTTTCTTTCCCCTCACTGTGGACTATTTTTGCTATCAAATCATGTATGCTTTCTCTGTCACTTCTTTAAAAAATTCCTCAGACTCCTGTTCAGCTTCCCCTTTGCTCTTTTTTGTCCTTGTTCTGCAAGTTTTTAAGCTAGGGGGTTTTTTTAGGTTTTGTTTTGGTTTTTTGGGGGTTTTTTTGTTTGTTTGTTTTTTCAGTTCTATCTGTCTGGAGATGTTAAACACTTCCTATTTAGTTCCTTTTCATGTCTTTACATAAAATTCTAAATCCTTATCAATAATTTTTACAATTCCAAGAAAATGGTTGGTGTTGATGCAAATATGCATCAGATATTCAATCCTTCAATCCTGAAGATTCAATCCTAGCCTTTGCTTCTCAAAAATAGCCATGGTAAATATTAAAATGCACAGCTAAAAAAGGATTAATACTGCAGCAAAACATTCACTGTCACTGTACCAACACCCAAAAGCATGCATACATTTGTACTCTGATGATATCTACGATTCCTTTGGTCTATACAGACAGTCACACAGACTCACACAAATTTGAAGGGATCTCTGCAGAGAGGATGTTGAGAGCTGCAGCTGAAATGCATTTACTTCAGGATTAGCACAGGCATCTCTCCGTGATTGTTTTGAACTTTATTTGTACGTGGAAGTTTTCCAAAAAGGGAACAGAAAAATCACAGCCAGTTCACCCAGTGCTGCCAAATCTGCTGTAGTGGGGACCCCTAAAAATGGGCTGTCACCCAGGGAGGGGACAGATGCAATGCAAAAGCATGGCTCTATTACTAGTCTTTCAATTTTGTGTGAAGTAAGAGCTGCCTCACGTTAACAGACAGCAACGTGCCGATAACTTTTTGAGTTCCAATGTGGTCAGACTCCAGATCTGGCATTCCTCTATTTGCAGAAAGAAGCAAACTCCCCGTGAGAGGTTCCCATTATTCCCCAATGCTGTTAGTGAGCTGCCCTGGCAGGGCCGTGACAAAAGTGTCATGGCTCTGCTTTAGGAAGTCCAACCCGTTTTATATCAGCACTCCTGCTTTTTTTGGGGGGAATCATGTGATTTAGGTAGAGCTAGAGCAAGCATAGCAGGCCCTTCTATCAAGTCCCAGAAAAATCACTTGCAAGCAGTTAATAGAAATTGTTCACTGAGCAATTTCAAATAATGAACATACAAAGTAAAGTGTCAGCAGGGAACTGCTCATGCATAATTTGGGAACGGGGTAATTGTTCAGTGCGATTGAATAAAGTGTTTACTGCGCACAGCTTAGACAATTTTAATGACGAACAATTTTACTGTGTCCTTATACCTCAGGATCATGTACCCTTTAGATAAACGTCTATGTCAACCATCTTTTAAACTTTGAATACTTTGACTGATTATTTTAGAAAAAAGTTGGTTCCTGGCTCTAAGCTGGCTTATTATACTATTAGTCAGATACCTGGAAGCCCTGGGATGTGGTGTTTTATATCTTGGATTCAAACAAAAATATATACCTCCTTGTATTCATAGGAAACACCCTTCGTGCAGGTCTTGCACTGGAAGAATTGCCTGACTACATATCAGAAAATGTCTGTCAGAGGGACTGAGGTAAACATGCACTGGAATGCACATACTCCTGTTAAATAAACCTCCAGAATACTAAAGAGCTGAGAGAGTATTTGTCAGTCACAATCTCATCCATACAAACTTCCTTCCAATAAAACATAATTCGTGAGGATGCTTTCAAGCAAAACCCATATAAATAAATTTTCTGTGGAAAATGAGTGTGATTTTTCAGTTATACGGCACAGATTTCAGCAAGTGGGATGGGATTTGCTAGTGTACTTCATCCCACTCCAGACAGTTGTCAAATACACACAGGAAGAATTACTTTCAAAAGGAGCCCACTTAAGGAGCCAATGGAGGGAATTTAAAAGATTAGTTTAGAGCAGATGCTGAGTACGCTTCCTGAAACTATAAATGGAAACATTTCATAGATCTTGCCATTGTCTGAAAATAGCCCTGTCAGCCTGGCACATCTGGGATCCCGAATACAAAGCATTTGTTCTCTTTAGTGAAAACTTTGCCTAAAAAAGGCTGCGACATTGGGCTCTCATTTGGAAGAGGCAGAGTGTTTGCCATTTCACAAAAAGTTTCTTCCTCATCTGCTAAATAATGTTTTCCAGTGCCTGGCTAGGCTAAACTGAAAGACAGGAGAGAGCGGTTCAGGTCTCAGCTGTGCCTCTGAACTCCTGCTTGTCCTCTTCTGAGGTCCAACACCTTCCTGCATTATCAGCAGGATGATATTTCCCCTGGAATCCAGAAGAACAGGCAGGCACCAAGAGGTTAAGGTATACTGTTGAGGGTCACAAAGCTGGTAGCTGGAGATAAGGAACAAGACTGAGCAATTTGCAACATCCATGTGACATTTTCTACTGTGGGTTATTACTGTGAAAAATAGCTATATAATTGGAGAAAGTACTTATGATATCAAGGATCTAATAGCAGAAGTAAGAGAAGAAGCCTGCATCAATAAACAACTGTAACACTGTTAGACCTGTCTCTGCTAATGAAATGCATCAATTCAACACAAATCTCCAAAAATCGATCTGTCTTTCCAAAGCAAATTCCTCATTCTGTGTAAATGCAAACAGTTTTCATTGCTTGCCTCTGCTGAATTAATTTATATTAGCAGGCTTCAAAGAACCTGCAACTGGTTGATAAAGACAGGTTAAAACAGTCTTTACAGTGATTTAACAGTAGGACCTGTTAATTAATTAAACCAGCCCATTCTCCAACAGTACATGAGACCTTATTTTAAGGGGATAAATTCTACTTAGTACTTTTTGCTTAGATAATGTTTGTTATCTGTGTAAGTGTAAGTAATGTTATCTAATATTATCTGTAAAACTAAAACCAAATAATCTGTTATATAAAATTAAAACTGACTCTATTAGAGAAAGCTTTTTTTCTATGCACAGATGCACACCACAGCACAAAACTAGAGTCCATCAGAGCCATGTCTGTGTGCTCCACCTGCTTATGGTTCTCCTGGAGAGACTGGATTTAGGGGCATCTCTCAGATCCTCTCTCATTTCCCTCTTTCTGCTGACAGCTGTACTGGTAAATATCACCAGCTCCAGCTACTCTTGGTTTTTACTGCCCTGCTGCATAGGGGAAATGGCATTTAATCATGAATATACTGAAATATGAAGATCCCAAGACACTAGCTGCAATCAGGATGAAGCTCTACATTGTCACATGGCTGCAAATATTATTAATTCATTGCCAAGTTTTCCTAACAAACATTTTTGGTTTGGGCTAAGCATATGCTGTTTACCACCGAGGCGTCCCCCAAAATTAGAGAAGACCTAGAGGGTAATGAGAGAGGTCCAAATACTTTATAGAAGACACAACCAGTAGAACAAACGGCGCTTCTACAATGCATAATGTTCAGTAACATGCTAGAAAATGCTTACACGTCAGTTTGGATTGGGATAGGAACTCTCTGACAGGCTGCTTTGTGCAGCTTTTGGAAGCTACTTGGCACTGCTCCAGCAAGCGTAGCTGAATGCCATCAATCTCAAACACATGCTAGATGCTATCACTCATGACCATTCCTGTAGCCATGCTATCCTGACTTGCTCTTCCTACCCTTTTTCCAGCTCACTTACTCTGCATATCTCAGGAAAGAGAAGGTACGTCCATAAAGATGGCTGGCCAGTCAGAGGAAACAGTGCCAAATCGAGTCCTTCATAATTATTTCATGATGCATTTTTGAAAATCATAAGAGGCAACGGGATTCATAATACCCCTGTTCACATCACACACATTCCTGAAGAGATCCTGATCTCTTCTCCAAGGTGCAAAACCAAGAATAACTGCGACCGAGGCAGGCCCTCTTCAGACACATGCTGATTTGTACGTGTATAAACTGTTCCTTCAAAAACAAGTTGGGATTCTGTATGCTTTCCAAAAACATTTAAGAATAATGCTGACCATATGCTCTCAGCTGTTGCAAACCCCACTTTGTAGCTAACTCATCAGAATGTATTGAAGGGGTTTTTCCTGCCTTGGCAGTCCTCATTTATCACTGACAGTCAGGTTTTGAGATGGGTTGGAACGCCTTTCATCACGGAGTGCTACTCGTCGGTGTCCTGGGGAATGAAGGCACGCTCGGCGGCTGTTCCGCCTGTCCTGTAAGACTCGTAGTGCCGGCGGGGGCCGCACAGGACACGGGCACAGCCCATGCCAACATGCGGGGACACAAACGTCCCGCTTCGGAAGCACGCCGCTTCTGAGAGCCGGCAAGCCGCCGCACGAGCAAACTTGGCGGCATTTCTCGAACACCACGCCCGTGACCAAGCAACCGCAGCAGGTGCCGAGCTGAGAAGGGCAGCTTTATAAAAGGCCGCCGAGCCTCCTTGACACACCATGTAGGGGCAATCCTGCTCGCCACAGGTTTGGGGGAGAATCCGGCTCCTCTAATTTTAACACCCCCCC
>VWZN01016688.1:230277-320724 GCA_013396955.1 Regulus satrapa
CGGGTCGGGTCCCGCAGCCCCCGGGGGTGCCGCTCCACCGGCGGCGGCAGGAGGGCTGGGCGCCAGGCTCCGCGGTGGAGCCGCCCGGCCGGCGGGGAGAAGGCGCGGTCCCGAGCCTGGTCCCTGTTCCCTCCGGGCGCTCTCCATGCCTGGCTGCACGGACCGGGCTGTCCGCCTGTGCCCGCCCTGCCCGCGGCGAGGAGGGACGGGCTGCAGCTTTCTCGGTGGCCCCTCTTGGGGGAAGAGGGACCGGTTGCCGGGTTCTTTTGAGTTTTTATAAATCATCGCCGCGGTTATTTCGTGTAAAGGGCGGGTCTGGCGTTCAGCGCGTTGCGGGCCGAAGCGGTGGCGCCCCGGGGTTGGGGCGCTCGGCGCATCCGTAAGGCGGGCGGAGGGAGGGGACAGCGAGCCCCGGGGCATCCGCCCGGCCCGGCAGCTGAGGCTGCGGAAGGTGTTCTCACCTTGTGGGTACCTCGTTGACCATGAAGAATGAACGCCTTAAGTTTTCTCGTGATTAAAGTGACTAGAGGGACTAGCAAATTTCTGCCGGTGCTGACGCATTCAGTTGAATGGGACTTGCTTGCAGGGATTGGAAATGCGTGTTGAGATACATAATTTCTTAAACCACTTCACTGTTCGTTCCTACTGCGTTGTAGAAGAGGGACTTGGTAACTTAAATTTAGCTATGCTACCTCTAGTAGATTGTCTTCAGCTCACAAAAGAATTATTGCCTAAAATCTCCATGCAGCTTCTGAGCTTTAATACCATGGAGAAGTACTTTAAAGTTCTGCAGGTTGCTGATTTTGTTGTTTTTGATTTTTTTTTTTTAATTGCGTTGACCGTAAAGCTATAGAAACATACTCAAATTAAAATTTGAGAAGACCACTTGAATAATGTTGGTTAGTAAAGCTTTAGGATATGAGTAATATCAATAAAGTGGGTAATGTCATGAGCGGGACGCTCAGCACTGTCCCGTATCGGCTTGGCTGACTGGTTCTCATCATTGGTAAAACCAAATGCTTTACAGTTTTCTGCTATGTCTGCCTTCTGTGAATGTTGTTTAGGTATCCATAAAATTCACACTTTTTTCACAGTCATCTTGGTGTCTGAATATTTGTGGACTAAATCTTTTGAAAATGCCTTTCCGAAGTTTGATCTCTTGTATAAAGCTGTTTTGGGGCATAGCAAAATTCTAGAGTTAGCTCGCCCCCTTTATATGCTGAGAATTTATATTTTCTGACCTAAGGCCACCATGTATTACCTTAACTTTCTATCAAGTTAATGCGCAAAAAATTTAATAGACTTTTTTAAAACCACACCGATTTCTGTAAAGTTCAGTATTAAAGAGTCAGTGAGTTTTTCTTTATATATATATATCCTCTCATTTCCCTCCTGTTTGAACAACAAATCGACTTGAGTTCTCAATCATCTGCATTTTCAAATTCTTGGTTTGGTAAATCTAAATCCATATGATGGATACTAGATATTTTTAGAGACTTTTTTAATGATTTGTCTTATGCTCCATAAAGCTTTCATTTCAGTGGATGCTGTTTTACCCCAACTTTCCAAAATCATTTGACTATGTTGGTTGTTTTTTAAACTCCTATATTAATACATTTCTTTGCATTGAAGACTTAAGCATTTGACTAAATAGTCTTGTGCTATATTAATCCTCAGTAGACATAATTAAAGTTTTAAAGGTGAGAATCTGTACTTTCAAAATTAATTTTTGGCTTTCTGAGGTCACAGAAGGTAAAAAATTATAATTGCTTGTTCTTTTGGGGAGCTGCAGACTTTCCCCTCATTCTTCAGAGTATTATTTGGCAACAGTAGATGCTAGGACTGAAGAATTGATCTAAAAATTACAGTAATGGGTTTTTTTGGCATTTTGGATGCTTGCCTTTCTGATGTTACCTGTAGACAAACACTTCAGATCACAGCTTGGAGCTCTGCCTGTCTGCTTTTTCTCCTGATCCTCAAAGCAGTCTCCTTAGTTGAAATTCAGAGCCCATGTCTAAGTCTGTCCTTGTGTCAATTTGAGGATAGCATCAATCTATTTCTGTCAGTTTTTAAATACCACTGTGTGGCAGAAGTTGTCATTTCTGCCATTTCCAGTACGTTAGGGGAGCTGTAATTATTGTTTGCGAGCAGTAAGTGAAGTTCAAAGGTATTCATAGGAAGACTTTGAGGCAGTAAAGACAAAACTTATAAAAACTGGAGGTGGGCAGATTTAAGTTCCTGGGTTCTAATTTAGGCTGTCTAGTAGATAAGCCTGACCTTCAAAAGTGTTGAACATCCTCTTACAACTGTGGACGCTTTAAATTGCTTGATCAACTCTTGGAGAAACTCCTTCCCATTATTTCAGTTTATGGCTGGTGATTTGTTGCATCAGTAGCTGTGAAGAGCAAGGGGAGCAGTGTTTTGGCTGGGCTGTGAAGAGAATGAGATTGTCAGGTGCTGTATATCTGATTTGGTTCATTGGGTTTCCAGTCTTCTAATGCTCTAGAGCCGAGTTGAAAGGTTAAGGTGTTCCCTCAGCGGAGCAGTACAAAATTTTGCTAATAAAAAATATCAAGCATCTGGAAGGCTGCTTTGATCTGTGATCAGATGCAGCTGAAATGACTCATTGCTGCTTTTGATGTTGAGTTGAAGGACTTACGGGTGATTCTGTATCTGTGTGTGAGTTTGGTTGTCTTTACTTGTTCTGTTGGCATTTTAAGTGGTGTCTTTAATGGCACATGACTGGGCAGTGAAAGGCTGAATATAGGTAGAAACTCAGCTGATTACTTTTTAAAAAAGATCTAGAGATCCTGCTGTTCCAGCGTAAGGAGTTTATATTGTTTGGAAACAACAGGAGCACCAGATGAGCTGTGTGTAAGATGAGCACAGACATAGTTATCCAGTTAGCAATTCCCTCCTGTTTATGAGCACGTTAAAATGCCAGTCCTGCAGCCTGCACAGGCTCAGGCTTTGGCTCACTGTGTGAGTGGCTTTGTCAGGACAGTGAAAGTGCTCTAATGACTCTCTTGATGAACTCCTGTGAGAGAGCTGAAAGGAAGTAGGAGTGTATTTGGATAGGGCTGATGTTTGCTAACAGTCAAGCGTAAAGTTTATGACGAACCTCCACATTTTAATTAATCTTTGTGAATAACTAATGTAGAAATGAAGAAAGTGATGGCTTAAGAAAAAAAGTGAATTGTGTATTTTGGATTAGATTAGATGTTTAGAATTAGAAATAGATAATTACTTTTTCCTTGGAAATAATTTCAATCCAGATATAGATAGCACAAATGTAGTATAACGTTTGATCCTGCAGGGTGCTTCTGCACATTCTGTAGCATGCCTTAGTTGTGACAGGCTCTGGGCATGGGAGATGAACCTTAAGAGAGGGTTGAGGATTTCTTACTTCCCTCTGCTTTCAGAAGGGGCCTAAAATACTGATTAATTTTGAAAACTGTCCAGCTAGCTTACGCCCTGTATTCAGGTTGATCGCAAGAAAATAATGAAAGGAAGGGGTGAAGCAAATCAAATTTATTTCACAGGCCAAAAAACGCTCTCAATTAATAGAGATGCTTCAGAGTATATTCAAGTCTGCAGGAAATGGAGTGTATTAACTGTGACCTGAAATTGTCTGCTGAGCAGATGAATTACATGGCAGCTAGTGATGACACACATCAGGCAGTGTCTCTATAGAATTTAGCCGAATGCAAATCCTGCTGCGTTGGTATGGCACTTGTCTGCTCAGTGATGAAGTGCATATAGCTCATTAATGAGACTCAAGCCCTTCTCCGTACAATTTATACTTCTGTGGCAGTGAGAGCCCATACACGCCCTGCTGGAAGCAGGGTGTTTGACAGCAGACACGTCTAGGAGCAGTCGGGTTTTTTCAGCTGAGACCTGCTCTGCATTGAGAACACCTTCTGTAGAGCTTGTAACACTGAGTGCAGTTACCCAGAGAGACCAGCTTTTAATATTCTAAAGATAGTGTCTTGAAGTCTTCCACTTTCTCCCTATAGCTTGTTTTTAATAGTGGCTTTTTGGTTTGTATTGGGATTTGGCCACAGACATTTTTCCATTTAATTGAGGCAAAAGGTATACATGTTATATTTGTTATTACACCAACAAAAACATCCTTTATTATATTTAGATTAGAAGTAATCTTTAGCTGTCTCATTTTTTCCAGCAGTTCCACACACAGACAAGGTTCTTGCAAGCTTCATCATTCAAATGGTGTAGACCAAGAGATTTCTGTAAAAGACTGGCAGCAGAGTTAGCAGCCTCTCTATTTTGGAAGCTATGATTTAGGTGAGAGAGATTGCAAAGCACTACTGAACTATAGACCTAGCTTACTATTTTAAAGCATTTTTTTTTTTTATATTTTTTATGAATGATAGTGGAAAATATATCTTGGGAAGAGAATAAATAACCCTAAAATCCATATGTATGTCTCCTATGTTTCAGTTTAATGTATAGTGATTTTTTTTCCCCTCTCCTTGCAGGCATCTCCAAGATGAATACTACAGCAATGAGCTCACTCACCGTTACTCCACCAGGTTTTGTTCCTGGCTTAAAAAATTCCACCCTTGATCCTCTCAATGAGACTGCATGTGAAAACTGGAAGGAGATTCATCATCTTGTTTTCCACGTGGCAAACATTTGCTTTGCAGTTGGACTGGTTATTCCAACTACTTTGAATCTTCATATGATTCTTCTGCGTGGCCTGCTCACCATAGGTAGGAGAATTATTCTGGAGACAGAAATGTGGCAGAAATGGCTGGGTGTGACCATTATGGAGCTGGTCCAAGCAGCTTATGGTGAAATTACTGCCTCTATTAATGGCCAGTGTGCTGTGATGAAGGTGGTTTTGGTCTAAGGCAGGATCTGTTTTGACCTTGATATACCTTTTCTAGAAAGATTATATACCCTTGTCTCTTCAAACTTCCTAGAACTGTAATTTGCAATTTCAAACCTGTGAAGATGTCAGCTTGAGAACAAGTGGACATCATTTACGCCAGATGTATCTGGATGTTTAAAATCCACTTATTTCAAATCAATTACATCTGATCATTAAGAGCTTTATATTAGATTCAAGTAGGTACTGGGACTGTGTATTGACAGGTGCACTGGCTTAGTATTCCTGAGGTAGGTGAGGTTTTCCTTGAAAAGCTTGCTGTGAGCCTGCGTGTTCTATTAATGTGGGTTCAAACATGTGGCACTTGCGAGTCACCAGCATTATTTTCGTTGCTGATTTAGAAGTGCAGCCTTTCGATAGGGAGTGTATTCTGTGTTCTGATATCAGTCGTGTTTCTTCTATCACTGTAGGAATCTTGTGACACCAGAGTCTGACTTGAGAGGCAAACCTAAATTTGGCGTGCTTGAGCGTACTGAGCAAATGTGGTTCAATTTGCAACACTGCAGTCCCACAGCTATTTCAAAGCCTCTCTACCTTGTGTGGGACAAGATCCTTGTGATCAGAGAAGGAATAGTGACTCACTGCAGTGTAAGGATAAATCCAATCCAACAAGAGCATGCTTAAGTACTTTTAAGTGACTGCTTACTGGCATTATACTTTGAGTCAGTTTTATGATAAACTGAATTTACAATGCTCTTGCATTTTCTGTTTCATAATTATTGTACAGTAACTTCATAAAATAGACTGCACTGGTGACCAAGGGTCTGAGCATTACAAGACCTTTTATCTTGGCTTTAAAATCAAAAGGAGCTCTGCACTTGCTGAACCTGCCATTTTGACCTGTAGGTCTTGTAGTATTTTGCACAGATAGGGAATCAGAGTTTTTCAGGCTGGGGTGGCAGCAGGAAGGAGATTTAGTCAGTGGGCAGGACGAGTAATGAGGCCTGGTTCCTTGGGACCTGTTCCCTTTGCTTTGACCCTGCCCCACCCGTGCATTGCTCTACAATATTGCTGCTTTTCAGTACACCCAGACATCGTATACTCCTGTGCATTGCAGTCTAACTAATAAGCAGATCAAGAGTCACTATATTTTCATTTTTCTAATCCATATATAAGTCCTGCCTCATCAGTTAACTACCCAGACAGACTAGATAGTACCGAGTTCATTAAGTCAATGTCACCTTCAGGGAGAAAGGGGGTAAGAGCACTCATTTAGCACTGTCTCCTTTTTGTCTTTGCAGGAAGGGAAAATATATCTGTGACCTCTCCAGCCATCCATGTTGGATGGTAGGCTCACAGTTATCTGGGAGATGCTCACTAATACATAATCCATCATTTGATAAATATTGTCTTTGTAGGCTGGAAATGGAATCCCTAATCATACACAATGCCTTATCTTTTAAAGCAAGTGTCATTATTCAAAGTATGGCAACTGAAAAAAGAGTAAGCATTTGGAAATTTTGTCTTTGATGTTACACAGGAGAATTCAGGTTCCCGATGTGACCTTGTCACATCAGCAATAATAGTTTATTTTAATTTTCAAAAACATCTGCATATGATTTTAGGAAGATTTTATGCAACTCTTCCTTGCTAACTAGATGTGAACATTCATTTCTAGGCCTTTTTTGTCTAATTAATGCAATACACATTTTTGTGAGCTGCCTAATTTTCCCACATCTCTTTTCTACTTCATTTCAGAGACAAATCATCATGGGCTGCACCCTTCTGCTTGCCCCATCCTGAACTACTGCCATTTCAGTATTGCAGTCCCATGTAATAGGGCTGCAGCCTGTTTGCAGCATTGCAGTGTTTAGCTGTTGCTGCATGCCCTTATCCAGAGAGCTTAACTTATTTATCTACAAACTGTATTATTTAATAATTTAAACTTATTTAATACAAACTGTATTAAAGTTTGTAGAATATATTGCTTTTCAGTGTAGTTTTACTCAGTGGACATACTCTTGATGGTTTTCTAGGAATGTTTATTATTCGGTGAAATTTAACTTGTTCCCCTTTTCTAAATTTTTGCAGGATGTGCATTATTCATCATTTGGGCTACGCTCTATCGTTGTGCCTTGGACATAATGATCTGGAATTCTGTGTTTTTGGTTGTCAACCTTTTGCATTTCATATACCTAGTGTATAAAAGAAGACCGGTATGTATAACAGCTACATTTCACAAGCACTCTAGTAAGGTGCAAGAAAAGGAAGTCTTGCTCATGTTTGTTGGGCAAACCAATGGATTAGTACACATTTTCAGCAGGACAGTTTTGGCCCAAAATCACACTCTGAAAGCGTGCAACAACTTGTACCAAAAAAAAAAGAACCTAACTGGAAATAAGCTGTTCACCAATTCAACAGAGCCTGTGCAAGAAAGCAGCTAAGGAAATAGCTGGCAAGGCAGCATAAAACTTAACTTCTGTCTTGCCTAGGATGCAGCTTAAAACTAACTAGACTGATTTGTTACTAGACAATTGTAGATGTGTAGTAAATATTTCTAGTCCAAATTGCTCTTGAAGGGTCATCTTACTACTTAAAGGGTAACTTCCTCTTTAGTTAGTGTTACTAATGCTATTTTTTTTCCCAGCCTATTCAGTTGATTTATGTCACCATTGAGATGCAGCACACGATGAAGATGTGTTGTATTTCTGCTATGTAGCCATGGCCATGCTGTCCAGCACACACACAAAATAGCAGTTGTGATAACAGAGAGACGGTGAGGCCAGATTACACCTACTCTGTAGGTGTCCACAGTTAAATATCCCATGCAGGTACTCTGGTTTCTAATATGGAATGAACTCATTTGTAGTCTTTTCTCTCAAGCCCCCCACCAATTAAACCTTTTAAATAAAGCTTGAGGCTTCTAAACTTCTGTCAGATGGGACAGGAAATGGCCACTAGAGTCAGAAATTATTGCAAAAGGCAGGAATGCTCAGCTAACAGAAACCCATTTCCCTGGGAAACCAAACCTTTAAATTTACCTCTATTTTAAAGGTGAATTGTGGCATACTTAAACATAGGTGTAATGATCCTTGAGTTTGTACCTGTCCAATCCTTTCCAAAAATATAAATAAAAGGTTATTGGTGAGTGAAAAAGCATCCTGGGAGAGATGGTGTGCTGGTTTAGACTTGAGTAAAAAAAAGCCAAACAGAAAAAATTACCCTGCAATGTATAAATCAATAAAAAAAAAATTTAAAAAACCAACATTATTTTGTAATTACAGTTGTCCACTAAAAGCTTTGTTGGCATAGATTTGGGGTACTTTGTGCATTATGGTGTAGGTTTAATCCTATTGAAGAAGCAGCTATTTTCACTAAAGCCTCTAGTAAATTTCTTAGCAGGATTATTTGTAGGAGTTAGGTTAAGTGGTAGAAGTGATTGAAGTACTCTGTAGGTGGATACAAAAAGAAGGAATTGTGTAAGAACATAGAACTTAACTATAGTCACCAAAACTGGTAAAAAAAATTGCATCTAAGAGAGGGGAGGCCTCGAGCAGCACCTGCCTTGAACTTTGCTTTCTCTTTCCGTCACCTTTGGCCACTGTCAGTGTGTCCACAGCAGAGGTGCTTGGTGCTCCCACAAACTCTGCCCTACCCCCAAACTCTGGCAGGCAACCACGGCACATCAAAGGAGGCTAAAGGTTAAATTGCGTCTGTCCACAGCACGTTGATAAATTGATTATGTGTGTTAAAAAAGGAAGAGGTGCTGCCTACAGCCCTGCTCCTCCACTGTGCAACACAGATTCACCCAAAGATTACTATCAACTGCGCTGTCTGACCCGTGCAACTCAAGAGCTTAGCCAAAAATTAGATCTGACAGACTAGCCAGGTAGTGCTGTTTCTTTGCATATCAAGGCTTAATTTTAATAGCCTTCTTTCCTTTGAAAAATTACTGTCTTTATGAACATTTCATGGAAAGTATTATTTTAATTGCTGTAACACATCATATTTTCAGTAATTTAAAAAAAAAATATTTGGATCTTTGTCACACACAATGATCAACAAGCATACTTGAAGTGATGCCTGATAGTCACCCATGTCTTTATAGCTGTCCTAGCATGTTTATTATGAAACCCAAGGCTGTTTTAAATGTTTTTCCTACAGGAGGGCAAAGAATAGGGAAAAAATAAATTAAAACTCTTAGGAACTAATTTTTGAACGAATTTTTCTCTCTGCAGCTATTGTATTGCCCATCTCAATCAGTTTTCTGATTTTTTGTAATTCTCACAAAAGATCTTTCCAAGGAAAGAAAGGAATGGCAGAATAATTACAAGTTAGTCATATTACAAAATGAATAATTGATATGTTCAGTTGTTAAATATTTATTTTATTAAATGGAGCATGCAAAATCTCAGTGAGTTTCTTTTCTGACCAGAAGATTATTTCAGTGGTTTTGATTCCTTGGAGCTTTACAAATTTGGCTTTTTTAGTTGGAGTGGAAGCTGAGTCTAATCAGTCTGACTTGGAGTTCTGGCAGTATCCCAGAATATTTCAACCCCTGCTGAACAAAACATTACACCTACCCATATGGCTTGTTTGGAATACGACCCACAAGCATGACTGGAGGAGCAGTCAGCTGTGTTTGGGAAGGGGGAATGGTCTGTTATAAGGGAGCCCATCTAAAACACGGCTGCAGTCTGCAATCTGATCGGTTTTTAAGAAAGTGGCTACACCTGCTCTCCCCTCAAAGAATTAGACACCAGAGAAACATCATGAAACACGAACCTTGTGCTAGTTAAGGGATTGGATTAACGCCCTACTGCCAAAATTTGTCCTCATGTCTGTGTGCCTGGTTTTGGATTCAGGAGTCTTGGGAGCTATGTAAATTCCTTTTTCAGATGAAAATGTATTTCTTGAAGTTGCAGTCGTCATGTATAGAAAGAGGTGCAAATTAAATTGGTACAGCTGTTAAAAATGAAAGAGTTCATGGAGAACATGATGGTAAAACAGTCATCTAGCTTTGAGGAGATGTGGAACATACTTTGAAATCAAACAGCTCAGGACAATCCTTAACATAATACAATTTCTCTTGCATGCGTGTTCTTAATCCTTGTTTTTGTCTGTGTAGATGTCTTCTAAGGGATAAAAGATTGTGGCATAAGGAACAAACAGGAAATTCAAAACCTGAATTTCATATGAATGTAGCTGACTCAGTGTGAAACCAGTGTAACTTTAGATCAGGCGGTGCACTGGACATAGTAAGTCCACAGGCCCTGATGTCACACAGCCACAAGAGCTGATATCACTGCAAGGCCATTCCTGAGAGTCTTAATAATGGCCTTGGAATAATGGTGCTGACTGAGGGAAGTGAATCAGGAACAGGGGAAGCAAATGCCACTCCTTTCCTCAAAAAGGACAAGAAGGAGAGCCCAGGACCTTCAGCCTGGTCAGCCTCAACTTGATCTCTGAAGAGAAGGAATAGATATAGTCCAGAAAATATTTCTATGCATGTAAAGCGCAAGAAGGTAATCAGGAGGGATCAGCAAGGATTTGCCAAGGGGAAGTTATGCTTAATCAGCCTGATAATAATGGATAAGAAATTAATTGAATGGACACCTCCAGAGGGTAATGGTCAAAGGTTCTGAGTCTTCAGTGACATCAGTGACAAGTGATGTCCCATTTGGGTAAGTATCAAGACCAGTGCTTTTTGCTGTCTTCATTAATGACATAGACAAAGTGTGCCCTCAGCAAGCTTAGAGATTACACCAAGCTGAGCTGTTTGACACACCTGAAGGATGGGATACCACCAGAGGGACTCGGACAAGCTTGAGAAGTGGGTCAATGGAAATCTCATGAAATCTAATGTGACCAAGTGCAAGATACTGCACTTGGGTTGGGGCAACCCCCAATAATCAACACAGGCTGAGGGATGGACAGATGGAGAGCAACCCTACAGAGAAGGACTTGGGTGTGGATGAGAGGCTGGAATTGATCTGACAATGTCTGCACCCACAGCCAGAGAAATCCAGTTGCATCCTGAGCTGCATCAAAAGCTGTGTTGTCAGCAGGGTGAGGGAAGTGACTGCTCTGAGATCCCACCTGGAGTGCTCTGGGGTCCCGAGCACATGGAAGAGGTGCACTGTGAGGAAAGGCTGGGAGAATTAGGGTTCTTCAGCATGGAAAAGAGAAGGCTTTTAGGTGGCTGGATAGCAGCCTTCCAATACTGGAAGGGAAACTACCAGAAGGACAGAGAGGACCATTTTACAAGGGAATGTAATGACAGGATAAGGAGGAATGGTTTCAAACTGAGAGTGGGTTTAGATTAGATATTAGGAAGAAGTTATTTACTGTGAGGGGGGTGAGGCACTGGAAGAAGTTGCCCAGAGAAGCTGTACATGCACAATCCTTAGAAGTGTTCAAGGTCAGGTTGAAGCTCTGATGCTACCTGGTCTTGTGGAAGATGTCCCTGCCCATGGCCGAAAGGTTGGAACTGGCTGATCTTTAAGGTCCCTTCCAACCCAAGCCATTCTATTATAACCTTCCACAATGAAATGACTGGCCAGATACCTGAGAATGGTATCCTCATCCTTAATTTCAGTATGGTTTTCAACACTGTCTTGTATAAAATCCTGATAGAGAATCTGTTGAAGCGTGGCGTAGATGAGGACACAGTGAGATGGATTGAAATCTAGCAGAATGGCAGGACTGAGTGGTAGTCAGAAGAAAGAAGGAGTTGTTGGAGAACCTGGAGGAACCAATTGGAGCTGTGTCCTACACATACCCTAGTGTGTGTTGTGTAACCTTGAGGCCAGTGCTAGCCCCAGTGCTCTTTAACATCTTCATTTGTGATCTGAGTGGGGGAGCAGATGTGAACCCTGACGACACAAAACTGTGAGGAGTGGCTGACAGGCCAGGAGGTTGGGAAATGGACCAACAGGAACCTCATGGAGTTCAACAGAAAATGTGGCTACTGCACCAGGGGAGGGGAGCAATAACCCCACGCATCAGCACATGCCATGGACTGACCAGCTGGAAAGCAACTTTGTAGAAAAGGACCTGCAGGTCCTGGAGGAAGAGATGAACATGAGTCAGAAACTTGCCTCTTTCTCTTCTTTTCTGCAATTCTTTCTTTTCCTATTCTTCTTTCTGTTCTCTGTTCTATGTTGGTTTTTTTTTTTTCATTATCTGATGCTGATTGTTCTAATTTGTCTTCCTCGTGGCAAATATGCAGGCTTTATTCAGGCTGCCTCTGCTTTCAGGAAGGCTGTAATATTGTCTCATCTTCTGCTTCCTTCATTCAGGGAAGACTTCCAGGCTTAGGATTTCAGCCAACATCCTTTCTCTCATTGCTGCTGCCTGAGTTTGGGTGGGCTCTTAATGTGGGATGTTCAGCTGGCAATGTTTTTGGGGTTTTTTTTCCTCCCTCATCACATGTGGTTTTAATATAATTGGTTTGTTTTTCAGGACTTGCTTTTCTACTGCAAGTAAGCCAAACTCAGGGATTAGAGGGGCTCCCAGGAGAGCCTGAGATAGCCACAGTGATGCATGTGGCAGTGTGAAAGATAACCTTTTTTTTTTTTTTTTCTCTGTACAGTTCTTGCCTAAATCCTATTCACTATTGTATCAATAGACATCTCGGGAGGCTCCTTGTGTGTGATTTAATGTGCCACTTGGATGGAACAGCATTCTAAAGCACCAGTGTGCCATCCTGGCTAATTTTAGATGAGGTTTTGGTCACCCTGTCATAGGCAGTGTTTGTGGATAGACATCACACATTTACCACTTCTCTCCTTGCTTAAGCAAGTGTTTATTGATGTCTCTTGTTTTTCCAATCTAGATCAAGATTGAAAAGGAGCTTAGCAGCCTCTACAAGAGAATGTTTGAACCTCTTCATGTGCCTCCAGAGCTCTTCCAAAGACTAACTGGACAATTCTGCAACATTCAGACTTTGAAGACAGGTCAAGCCTATGCAGCAGAAGATAAAACATCAGTTGATGATAGGCTGAGCATCCTGCTGAAGGGGAAGTAGGTTCTAGAAAAGCTTGGGAACAGTCATATGCTTTGTGTCATGGCTGAATAAATTAGAAAATTGTTTGTAGTATGTTATGGTCTGTAGTTGAATAGTCTATACTTACAGACTATTTTGTGACACCATTTTCAGTGACAGTGATATCTCTTACTGGGAGCATACTTTGTATCCACTTACACGTGCAGCTGCATGGATTTTAGTGGGAATTATATTTGTGTAATACCAAAGGCAGTGTATTGCAAAATAAGCAAGAGATTTGTTTGAGTCTTAGATATCCTAGCTGTCTCCTCAGTCCTTTCTCAGGTTTTAAGGTTAAAAAATATGATGCATGAGGGAAAAAGAAATATCTCTCCAGTAGGCTTTAAAACAGCAGGCCTTTGGAATTGATTCATTGCACTTGTATGTGCAAGTAGAGAGGGGCAGGTGCACTGCCCAGAGGCAGACAGAATCCAGGTGAGAAAGGCTAAAATATCTGCCCACGTCCAAGCTGTAATCGTGAAACTCATGCTGAATGTTGGCCAATATTTTAACCAGTTTCTGTTGACAGCACCAGTGATGTCAAGCTTCATTGTTTTTCTTACTCATTACCACAGAACTACTTATCTAAGGGAAGCCTGATTCTGGTCTGGTGTAACACTACCTTTCTCATATTGAATGACAATGTTTTGTGGATTCATGCCATGTTCGTCAATTCCCTATTTGTCTGGCAGCCTGTTCTGCTTGGAATCCGTTAGGCAGAAAACAGGGTAGCTCTGGGTATTGAGAAGCTCCACTGCTTTACCATGTCAATAGTCCTACACAAATTTTGATTAAATTAATCAGCCTCCGTGATTCTAACACATTGTTTCAAACATTTTTGTTTCCAGAATGAAGGTGTCTTATCGAGGGCATTTTCTGCATAATATTTACCCATGTGCCTTTATAGATTCTCCTGAATTTCGATCAACGCAGATGAACCGGGGTGAGAAATTCCAGGTACACTTTGTTTTAAATGTCACTGGATATGAGCTGGGGTGACCATTAACAAAATAAAGTGTAAATTTGATCAACAGTGAACTATTTGGCTTGCATAAGTTTGCTGTCCTTCTGGTATAGGTGTTTGAAAATGAATGATATCAAGAATTACTTTTAAATGCTGCAAAAGAGTATTATAATGAACAGTCTGGCTTTTGCTATTTGGTTCTCTTTTACTGTTTCCAAGTTTATTTTGTGTAAAGAGATTGTTCAGGGCAAATAATTTAAGAGGCAGTTTTGATGGAAAAAGATTATATGAACAGGTCTCATCACTGGTTCAAAAAAAGAAAAGGGAAAAAGAGCTTCCGTAATAATGAAAGTCTAGAAGTTCAGGCACTAGTAATTAGAAATTGGTATTTATAAAAGTGTATTAATACTTCTGTCATTTTGCAATTTGTTAAAGCAAAATAAGCTGAAAATTACTTCAGTATTTTGAATAGAAATGTTAATATGGGGAACAATAACAGTATATTTCTCTATGCTGATATAGTAAATACATTTTATTATAGTTTGGGGGAGTGGAATACTTTCAGAGAAGGGTGTTTTTCCCCATAGGAATGGCTATTTTGCTACCTCTTACTTGACATTCTTCTCTCACGGCCGGGCTTTCTCTTGGAAGAACTGCACAGGAACCGGTCAAGGGAAAAGGGTCATGCCCCAGCTTCTGCCTGCCTTAGAAGTTACTGTAATCTGGAGCAGTGTGCATCCTTTATTCCTGGGTTCTGCTTGTGCAGCCTTGCTGTTTCAGGAGCTCGCGGATTCAGTCTTAAGGACCCCATCTGCTGGCAGTGCTGGCAAATTCTTCCTCAGCCTCAGGCTTACGTTACAGTCTGTGGGCTTGAAAATCCATGGATATATGGCAGTTTTCCATTATTTAATGGACTTCATGGTTTTTTGGTCAGTTGTTTTTCAGGACATCATGGTACCTTGTAAAAGCAGAGAGCACCTGATTTTGATTTATTCACAGATGCCTGGCTCCCCCTTGCAAAAGCTGTCCCTGGGTCTGCCCAATGTTGGGTTTTGGTGTGGCATTGCCCTCTGCTGGCACAGGGGGATGAACCTGGCAGGTCCAGCCCCCCACGAGAGGGGCAAGCTCCCCTGCAGCTACCTGTAATTGGATTTTCAATTCAATAAGAGCAAACAGAGCCTTGCCTCAACTGCCACAAGGTTGTATTTGTGGGATCAGCTGGGCTGACAGTTACGAGAGGAAGATGGAAATTATTTTTTTAAAAATCACTAAAAATTCTTCGATGGAGACCTTTGGGTGATACCAGTTGTTCTTGTTTGGTGACTGTGATGTAAAATAAAACCAAGCTACATACAGGCCTACTGCAAGTACTTGTCATTGCTATAGGGCTGACTTCATATATAAATTTAATCTTACATAAATGCTTTTACGGCTTGGGAACTGATGAGAAATTTTTCCCTGTTGCTGTCCCCCAGGTTTTCTGTAAAACCATCTGGCTACATGTATCAGTTAAAAATATAATGGTATTAAATAGCAGAGAATTTTTACATTTGTAAATATCACATTCATAACAAGGGAATACTGAAAAGCTTTATGGCTTTAAGAGTATTTTAACTGGAATCACAAATAAAATGCTATCACTTCTTTTGAAGCACGTTTAAGTGTGCTCATCTTAAAACAATTTTTAAATGTGATAACTCTGAGCATGTATTTTTTTTCTCAGGTCACCATTATTGCAGATGATAACTGCAAGTTCCTGTGCTGGTCCAGGGAACGGCTGACTTACTTTCTGGAGTCTGAGCCATTTCTTTATGAGATCTTTAAGTACCTTATTGGCAAAGATATTACAAATAAACTTTATTCATTGAATGACCCAACCTTAAATGATAAGGTAAGCAACTTTATGTTTTGTTTGAGAATTTTCCTCCCACATACAAATGTGTTTTTACTTCAGTTTTAAATGCTCTTAAAGCACCTTTATTTTAACCTGCTGCCATCGGCTGCTGAATGCACACTTGTAGCCTTTTAGTGCCAAGGTGTGAATCAGTGCAACATGAATTATCTTGGTTTAGTTTCATTTTGCTCCTTAATTATTCCTTATCATAGTTTCAAAGAATTAGAAAATTCAACAAATTTTTCTCTTCTATTGACTTAACATCCGCAACACTTTAACTTCAGTTTGTACTGAGTCTTTTTTTTAATTGCAATAGTCACATATATTTAAGGTTATTGTAGCTGGTTTATTATAGTAAGTTTTGAAAATGTGTGTTGTAAAAATTGAGTGAGCATTTGGGAAATTTGTAGTATCTTTTTATTCTTCCTAAAATAAAAATCCTGTTGCATGAGCTCTTCCTACATAACTTGGCATGAGAACAGTCAAATAAATTCTTAATTTTCCCATTGTCAGCATGCTATGTACACATCACCTCTCTCTCACAAGCTTCACTTTCAAATATAAATATTACTGGTGTCTTTAATGTCTTTTAGCTGGTGTCAGTCTCATCGGAAAATGTTGTGGTTGGCTTGTATACGTAGGGGACTACAGAAATAAATTGAGTATTGATTATTCATATTCAAGATGGTAGTAAGAAGGTGAAACTATCAAATAATTTTTTAATTGGGAAACAGAAAAGAAAATATTTATTTTGTAAGTCAACTTGTGATTTTCTCCTACCTAAGGAGACTTTCACTAGTGTTGGGAAAAGAAAATAGTCATTCCTTTCTGCATGAAATGGGATACTGGTTCCTGACTTTTAAAATTCAGTAAAGTGGAGTTGTCCATTATGGTCTTGTCATTGATTGCTACCTTTCACATATACCTACAATAGCATTCTGACTTGCAGTAATACTTAACAAGGTACAATGTATGGCTTCATACAGATGTTACAGTGTAGAGGTTTCTCAGGAAGGCTATTCAAAGCAAAATGGGAGCTCCTCAGACTGTTTGACAGGGAGAGGATAACGTTCACCTGATGCATTTAGTCTGCAGTAGAATCAAGAGCCAAGAGGTCACTTACTGGGAAGGAATTACATTCACCACTTTTCTAGCATGATGAAATGAAAAGCCAGGAAAATGAACATGTTTCTGTTAAGGTATAAATTGCCTCTATATATAGCATGCTGTTTTGTTCAGCAAGGAGGACCAGCCTCATCATAAAGACTACATTTAATTGCAGAGCATCGTATTTAAATAATGAATTACCAGATACTAAGTCTCAAGCTTTCTTTGAGAAAATACATGAAAATTTCAGTACAAAAGCAATTTGAAATTGAATAATTGATGTGCAGTTTCATACTTGTTAATGTTCCAATTCCAGTATATTACTGTCATTTTCTATTTTCATTTAAATTTATTTACATTGTATAGAATCTTCTCCTATAACAATTTTTTTTCTATAATCAGGCTGAGACCAGCACATCAATTACAAGGCATGTAGTAATTTTTCATTTTTATTTTAATTTGCTTGAAATCCTTTTTTAAAGTAATAATTCTTTTCTTCTTTTAGGCTTCAAAGAAGGTTGATCGACAGCCCAGCCTTTGTTCTCAGCTCTCCGTGATGCAGATGAGGAACAGCATGGCCAGTACCAGTGACAGTGAGGATGGCTTGCAGATGTTTCTTCGTGGGACTTCTTCTGCATCTTCTCTTCGTGAGTGCTCAGGATAGTTTGTGCCAG
The DNA here is from genome assembly GCA_013396955.1 of Regulus satrapa. Taxonomy (NCBI): domain Eukaryota; kingdom Metazoa; phylum Chordata; class Aves; order Passeriformes; family Regulidae; genus Regulus; species Regulus satrapa. Next base: position 247,816 of record VWZN01016688.1, read on the forward strand.
TTTTGAACATGGCTTGGGTTGACCATCAGAGACCACTGCAGAATTTCAGCTTTTTTTGGTGCTGCTGTATCAGCTGAATGAAGGGACCTAACTCTAGGGCAGTCATTAGATGCATGAGGCTTTCTGTTCTAAATGAAGGTGCCTCATGTATATACTGAAAAAAAAAATCCCAACATGTGTAGTAATAATCTTTAGGCATAATGTTTATGCTTAGACATACTATGGAATATTTATAGTAATGGGGCAAAACTGAAGGTACAGTTCCAGTCACAGTAGTATGTCCTTTGGCTGTCACTGGTGCTTGTAGAAATTAAAAACCCAAACAAAACGTTTTCCCTCAGCAACTTGGTGTTTTACTTTTCCTCTTGAGATAGTTTGTATTGGCAGGGTCTGGAGGAATGTGGAATAAAACCAATGTTTTGATGTCACCTGGAAAATCTCCAAGTATCCTGTCAGGCTCTCCTCTGCTGTGCTTTGTATGACAGATGTAGTAGAGAACAGATGAAGTGAGAGAAGAATGCATGTCTGACCTTTTGGCTTCTATTCTTTTAATTTATTCCTTTATGAAAACATTCTAAATTATTCTTTCTAGGCTTTTGCTGCCGTTTGTTTTTAGTTCATCTGAATCCAAACGTCAACATTAGCTTGAATTCTGAAAGCAGTGTTTGAATAGAAAAGCCTCAGAGGATGCTCAATTTTTGCATTTGGCATAAACTGTTAGTTTAACAGCATTTAAAAGGATCATATAGGGTTATTTATTTTGATTTTGGATATATTATTTTTGAGTGTTTAGAGTTCAAATATATGCAGAAAAAAAACCACTGCCGTTTTTTTTTTTTACAGTTAGTCTCCACTAAGAGGAGGAAATGTTTTCAAATACTTGCATCTTTGTGTAATTACCTGTTTTTCATTGTGCTTCTCACAGTTCTCATCCAGTAACACCTTCAGACCTGGAGGGCCTGTCTGGTTTTATTCCTTAACACTTGTGTAGTCTGCATGCCCAGATAGATGGAGCAAAAGCCCTGCTAGTTATAGCTCTGGGATATAGTTTGATGAAAATTTTCTTTTTTCCTCCCTTCCCTGCAAGGACATTCAGAATCACAGTACCTTTGAGGTAGTAAGAGGCCTCTGGACATTATCAGGTCCAGCCTCATGTACAAAGCAAGGTCAGCTAGAGCAGGGCTATGTCCAGTCAGGCTTTGAATATTTCCAAGTTAGAAGATTTCCCAGCCTCCCTGGACAACCTGTTCCAGGAATTTACCACCCTCCTGGTGAAAAAAATTCCCTTACTGCAATTCATGCTTGTTTTCTTCTTTCTTTAGTGCATGCCTCTGAGAAGAGTCTGGCTCTCTCTTCTATGTTGCCTCCCATTAGGTGGCCAAAGACAAGAGTCAGATCCCCTGGGGGCCTTCTGTTCTTAGGGCTGAACACACCCAGCTCCTGCAGCCACTCCATCACTGTTGCAGCCTCTGGCCATCTGGGCTGCACTCCACTGCTCTCACTCCAGTATGTCCATGTCTCTCTTGTACAGGGAGGCACAAAACTGGACACAGCGCTCAAGATCTTGTCTCGCAATTGCCAGATGGAGGGGATTAATTAATCTCTTTCCTTGACCTGCTGGCTATGCTCTTGCTTATATGGCTCAATATATGCTGCTAATGTGGCCCAGTATATGGATGGCACACTTCACTGCGGGGCACTCTGCTGACTCATGTTCTATTTTCTGATCACCAGGATACCCAGGTTTGTTTCTGCAAAGCTGCTTTCAAACCAGCTGGGGCCTAGGCTGCAATGCTGTGTAGGCGTGTCATGTCTTGGGTTCAGGGATTTGCCTTTCATGAACTTGTAGTTTTTGTCAGTTCTTTTCTCTTTTTCCACTGCCCTACCCTTTGGCCTGTCAGCAGTTTCCCTCGCTACCTGGCTCATGTCTGTGAAGTTGGTAGGAGTGCATTCCATCCCATCAACCAGGTCATCCATATCTTGAATATTATTATTAAGGCCTCGGCATTGGCTCTTGAGAACGCTGCTGGTAACTAACTGACTAGCTGGATATTGTACTGCTGTTCCCCACCCTGTGAACCTGGCAGTACAGCAGATTTTCCTCCGAAGCTGTAGTCCATCTATCCGGTCTGTTTCTCACCTATTTGGGAGGACTCAGTGGCAGACCCTGGAGGGCTGTGCTCCCATCCATATAAACAACATCCACTGTACTCCATTCATACACAGAGCCCGTCACCTCACCACCAAAGGTGGAAGGTGGTCAGAGGGGTCAGATGCAATCAGTGTCCCTGATGGCTTTTCCGGTCACCTTCCCATCCCTTGTGTGCTTGGACATGGCTTCCAGGCAGACAAGCTCCGTAATCTTCCTGGGAAATTAATTTAGACTGCTAGGTCCATCGTTCCCTGGGTGTTCCATCTTCCCCTTCATTACAACAGCTGTGATGTTGGCATTTTCATTTGTCTCCCCTGACTGCAATCATCTTTCCAAGATGATGGAGGGGGCCTTGCAATTGTGTTGGTGCAAGCCAATGCTTGGCACCCTCAGATGCAGCCCATGTGGTTCCGCAATCTTGTGTTCACCCTCTTCACTTACAATTGTTACTAACTCAGTCCAGGTTTCCTGTCATTCAAGCATCACTCTCGGTCTCTACCACTGGATGCAGAGCCCTAGCAGGCCTTAGAACAAACATTTAAAGTAAAAAAACAAAACAAAAACCAGAAAACAAAAAAACCCGAAAACCAAACCAAACAAAAACCCAAAAATCAAAAAGCCAAAAAAATTATTGACTATCTCGGACTTTTTCATGTTCCTGTGTTCTGTGCATCACTGAGCTCTGGCCTCGCAGTTACCCTGGCCTTTCTTCTGTTGCTGATTTTATCTGTATATGCCTTTCTTGTTGCCCTTCACTAGATCCAGGTTTAGCTGAGGTTTGGCTTCCCTCATTTCATCACCGCATGCTTGGGCCATGGTTCTGTATTCCCTCCAAGGAGCTCTTCCCCACTTATACTTTGTGTGTCTGTTTGAGATCTGTCAGAACTTTCCTGTTCATCTATGCCAGCCTTCTACCATACTTACTCAGCTTTTTGTGCACTGGAAGGGACTGTCCTTGTGTTTGAGGAAGGTATCTTCGAACATCAGCTGTCTGTCCTTGGCTCCCTTTGCAGGCCATGTCCCATGTGTTCCTGCCAAGTAAACCCTGAGCAAGCCACCGTCCCCTGTCCTGTAAGACTGTAATTCTACTATTTGTCTTGCACACCACTCAGTATCTTTAACTCCACCAGCTCCTGGACACTGCAGCCAAGATGACCAGCAGCCTTCAGCTCCCTGATGAGTTCTTCCTTGTTCATCAGTGACAGGTTCAGCAGAGCGCCTTCCCTAGTTGACTCATCGGTCGCTTGCGTGAAGAAATTGTCCGCTGCGTTCCAGAAGTCTCCTGGACTGCCTGCTCCCAGCCCTGCTGTCTTTTTCACCAGATACCAGGGTGGTTAAAACTCTCTATGAGCACCGAGGCTTGTGATCCAGTTTTTGAAAGAAGGCTTCCTTCTACTTGCTCTTCTTGATCAGGCAGCCTGTAGCTGATTCCTGCCACGAAGTCTCCCGTGTTGGTCTGTTCTCTGATCTTTACCTTTAAACCCTTGAGTGGCTTTTCACCTGTTCCACGCAGCAAAGTTCCATGAAATTGAAGCCACTCCTTTGCATAGAGAGCCTTTGGGTGAATTTGCACAGTCAGAAAGAAGTCATAAAACTGTGTTTGTGCAATTAGTTAGAATTAAAATGTCTCTTTCAGGCTTAACAGCAAAACTTTTGCACCGGTATTTCAGCTTTGGGAGAAAGTAATTGAAATGCATGACAAGTTCAGCTGTAATTGTATAAATCCCCAAGATGCACTTGTGCTTAGCACATATGTGATAAATACACTTTTCTGTTGTACTTTTCCTTGGTTTGTGTACCTTTTTATTGGTATGCAGGGTGTGCTTTCCCCAAGAGAGGGGTTTATGTGTTTTTTATGTTCTGAAATTGCTCAGCCCAGCTGAGACAGCAGCCTCCCAAGTCCAATACTTTCCCTTACTTTTGAGGCAGAGGGATTGTCTCTACACTAGTGCAACACACACCTCAGGAAGTATTGTTATTTATTCTTTCTTTGTATTTTGATTGTGAAATTTCTGCTTTCTGTAAAAGGTCTGTTCATCTCCTTGAACTGTAGTGCTTCAGTTTTTGTTTTTGCCAAGATAATTTGTTAGTTATTCCTGGGTATTGTTATTGCCAATGATGGGGTTCCTACCAAGGTGAGCTCTGCTTAAAGATTTGTGTTCAGTGTGGATTGTGGCCGTGTATGCACTTTTTTCAGACTACAGGGAAAACTGGAAAGAAAAAATCTGCCATTTATGTTGCCACTTCTGTGTTTTGTTGTGTCTGCTGGGTGCTCTCAGTGCAACAGTTGTGGTATTTTTTTGCCTGTTTTTTTAAGATTTAGTGTAAGGCACATGCTGAGGCTTACAGTTCCAATGCTGTTCCCTGGATCCTTCTTCTACAGACATACATTCGTTTATTTAGAACGAACAAACAAACAAGCACAGTCAAAAATCCTCAGAAGTTTTTGTGAGAAACATATGGAAATGACAAAATTTTTTCCTTTCTTTTTTTAAAATTAGAATAAAAAATGAATGAAGGGAACTTACCTGTATAGGAACTCTACAGAAATACTGTTTTGGCACTGCTAGCTGATTGTTGTGTGGAAAAAAAACCTCCCACTACAAATACAATTTTTGATTACTATAATGCAAATAAGTTTTCTTCTTCTAATTTCCATATTCTTGAAAAAAAGGAGCATTTTTCTGTATTTTTGTATAGTCCCATCTTCTAAAATTATGCTTTTATCAGTGCTATAAATGATAAGCTTTGACTAATTTTCTCAAGAAAATAATATTATTAATCTTTTTCAAAGTGTTAAGTAAAAAGAGAGTTAAAATTACTAATTAGTAGGTCCCAAACTACAATTACTAACAAAAGTGTGTTTTGAATTTAATTAATTAAGAAACCAAACTAACTGTTTGCTTTTATATTAAGGAAATAACCAACAAGAGTTCTATAATGCTTACGGAGTGAGTCGTTTGCAGCATGATGTTTTCTGTTGATAACATCACATTAACTCAGCAGGCATCCTCAAAAAGGTATTAAAGTGGGTTTGTTTATCATGTGACACTTGTGCTTGACATCCATGGTCCATCTGTATGTAAATTCATTAGTAAGTTAAATAGAGGTATCTTTTTCCAAAAATTGAGTTAAGCAAAAATAGTTCAGCCTGATCACAAACCTAGTTTCACCTGAATTTCAGTCCTTTAAATAATATTTTGGTATTATTTTCTATTCTGTAGTTCTATTGCTTGATAGCTATTCACATATTTATTAGAGATACAGTATCTTTTTCTATGGTACTTGCTTTAGATAGCTCAGATTTTCTGGTCTGTGCATCTGTGTTTGTTAACGTCTAAGCTGGGCAGAACTGTAAAAAGGTTTTGGTTTGGTAATGCTTTTCGTGGTATTATCAAATTATATGCTCCCTGCTTGTGGTTAAAAGCAGGATTTGATTTCACAGGAATTTTAATATGTATTTTGGTTTAGGTCTTCAAGAAAGGGCAACAAAATGTAGTGAAAGGAAGGTCAGACTCAGTCATTTGAACATCTGTCCAACACTGGATAATGGCATCAGTGGACAAAATTTTATATTTGGAGAAAATAAGAGCATATTTTTGAAACAAACAGGCAGAACAAATTAGGCCTTTTATTGGATCCTGTTGTACAAACTTACGGCTGCTTACTTTTGTTTTCTGGAGAGAATTAAGTGGTTTTAGATACAAGAAAACAATTTTTTAAATAACAATAAATTACACTAAAGCAAAGATCAAAAAAGAAGCTGGAAATGTAACTCAGCATTTTCAGACTCTTTTACCTCTGGGTATCTTCCAGAAAAGCCAGTTTTCTATCCAGATGTACCCACAGACTTTGGGTGGGGCACATTAACCAATTAATTGAGCTAGTTATTTTTTTCTTCAGTAATAAACACATCTGTGTGGAAAGAAATGTTTAACAATTTTGCTATCTAAAAATGCGTTTGAGTAACCCTGTATTATGGCAGTTTAAGTAGTTTCTGAATCTCAGAAGAAAATACTAATACATTTTTACCATAAAAAGTTCCAAAAGGACAATTCCAAACAGTGTCTTTGTGAATGTGACTTAAAAATGCAGTAATATCATAACTTGCTAGTGTTGCCTGTGACTGTATATTGTTCTTGTGTGTAAAACATAGAGTTGAAACTAGTCTTTCCTCGTAAGTGAGCCCATTTTCCTTAACACAGACAGCACTTCACTGTATATCTGATAAACTTTTTAAAAACAAGAGTGAATACAGTCAGTGTTTTTTTCAAGAATATTTAAATTTTTAGCTTGTATGCAGTCTGTTAGCACGACCTTTATCGCTTGCTGTTTTCTCCTCAAATGGGATTTCAAAGATTTCCATAATTTTTTTGGTCATCATATACTAGCTGTTTACAACCTCATCCTGTTGCTGTGGTCTAACTCTAGAAGAGGGTACTGAGAGAAATACATGTCCACATCAAGATTAAATTTCATAGTGAACAATGGAAATTAGAACTGGTGACAAAGTGTTTGGCTGATGTCAAAGGAGTTCTCCGGTTTGACCCTCATACTGAAAATTTAACTGCAATAGAGGTAGTTTGCAGTGGTAATTTGCACAAAAACTCCATTTAATGTCTTGACAGTGATAGCTGTGGCGTGAGCTCTGGCAGGTTTCTGCCTTTTTAAAAGGTAGTTTTGTTGCAGTGAAGTCACTGCCAGTCGATAGTTAGGTGGCCTTTGCCTGTAAATCTTGTTTTCTCTGTGGTTGTTTAGAGGGGGTATAAATCTTGTGTGGGATTTTACAGTATCATGCTGCATAAAACTTAGGAAGATGTGTCAGAGGAGGTTTAGGTCAGCTATTAGGATAGGGCTTTTCACCCAGGGGTGGTTGGATAGGCTCCCCAGGGGAGTGGTCACAGCACCAAGCTTGCCAGAGTTCTAGAGTGTTGTGTCTAAGTGTCTAGACAGTGCTCTCAGGCACATGGTGTGACTCTTGGAGCGTCCTGTGCAGGACACCTGATCCTGATGAGTCCCAGCTCAGCTTGTTATATGACTTCATGCTTTAAAAGCAGTTGTGTCTTTGATGGTGTGCTCATCCAAGGCTTGCCCGGTGCGCTGAGGAGCCGCAGCCAGCCAAGTGTGCAGATGTGCACACCTTTTGTACTTGGGGCACAGCCACTCGTGCTGCTGTAGTGGAACAGAGACGAGTCAGTGGGTGAGTGTAATGGTGAGAAAATGATCTCCAGGGAGCAAGCACTGGGCACCCCGTGCAGTCAGGGTTTGCACTGAATTTAGGGAGAATGCTGTGTCTGTGGTTAGCAGCAGGCATTGCCAGTTCATAGCAGCGTGCCTGTCCCATGTCTAGAATTTCCTGGTGCTCGTGGCCAGATAACAAAGAAACCTGCACTTAGAAATCCTCTCATGAAGCAGCTAGGGCAGGATCATCAGAGTGTGTCCACTTTGTCTCCAGTAGATCTACGTAGCAGGTGTATGTTGTTAAATTAACTGGTAATTTCTTTGTACCTGTGACAGGCCCCGGCCGGACATCTCCTTACCTGAGAACTTCAGCAAAGATGAAGCCGATAGAAGAAAGTGTTGAAGATGATGTCTTTGAAGCACCGTCTGCTGATAAGCTTGAACTCCAGCGGCTGCCTTAAACAGTTGTGTCCTCAGGTGTATCAGAGCTTGCACAAAGCTCCAGTGCAAAAGGGAGGAGCTGAATTTGGGAGGAATCTGAGAGCTAAGCCCACCTCTCTGTGTTTGAATTTACTGCAGCATATGCCAGTGGCTCCTAGATGGAAATGCAATGTTTTATTTTACTTCTAAATAAAATAAAATATATAAAAAGTTGTGCGGGTATTTTGTTGCTTCTGTTTGGTTGCTTTGTTTCTACTTCGACTTTTGTAATTACAAATTTAGTATTGTGTTGCTGACTAGCCAGAAATTTTTAAACTTACAGGGTGGACAATATCGGCAGTTTAATTTACCCATGTTCCTTTGAAGTCTGTATCTTAGTGTTTTCACTGGAACATTTTGAAACTCTGTTTCCAAAGCTATGGTGCTGTTACCAACCATCGTTGCTTTTGACGGTCTCATATGGAAAATACACACGGTCTTCTGCCTCTATTTGTTGTTTTTTTTTAAGGTTTAGTGTTTATGCCTTTAGTGTTTCCCAGTCTCACTGATTGACTCCACAATAGTACTAATGACTTCAATTTTAGTTCTTCTTGGCCAAAGTTTTAAATTTAATGCTACCTTTTCAACTGTAACTTTTTCTTCTTTAGTCAACTGTGTTATACTGAGCTTCATGATTTTCCTTAGCTTTATTCATGGACTGACTGGAGGTTCTGCATTAACCTTCCTCCAGAGAGACACACAAATGACATTAGATGTAGGAAATGTTGGTCAAACCCATAAACTGGGTAGCTGAAAGTTTAGTAAAGCCCAAACTCATAAAGGGAGACATTGGGAAGCTTTTAAAGAGGCACTTGTAAGCAGTCCTGCCTGTGACATGTGGAGACATGTAGATGGTAGCTGTACTACTTAGCTTTGACAACTTTTGAAAATCATGGAACAAATAGTATATTTTAACTATAACTATAACAGAAAATAGTTACTACTCCATTTATTGAATTGCACAAAACTGATACATAGAATAATAGAAGTTTGGTGCCAACTCTTTAGCAATTAGAAGTGTCATAATCTGGGGGATTTTTTGTTCGTGTCATTCCATATTATTTCTAAGATTTATCCTGACAGAGCTTTCTTGAATAAACCTGCATCCAAGTTACACAACCTACTTCTTCCCTCCTTAAAACCTCATGCAATATCAAGACACACATTAAGCAATTGCAAGTTTGACCTGTGTTGTCAGCATTCTCGTAATTTAAATCTAGTGTTTAATATTGCATCATTGTGCCTTGTGCTTCCTCGTGTTTTGCATTACTGAAAATGGCACACAGAGCTGAGACATGTACAAACAGATGCACAATATCTTTAGACCACCCTTTTCTTTGCAAAAGGCAGCACAGTGACTCCTGGTGCAGGTGATGGAGCCATCTAAGAGCTTTGCTAGGTCAGTGACAGTGGCCATATCTCTGAGGTCACTTCTTGGCTACTGGGAGAGTAAGAGACGAGATGGGAACTGGTTTACTTTTGAGGAAATACAAGGAGTAATGTCCTTGCCCTTGTGTAATTTTCCCAAACTTCTGCTAGAGTTCAAACTCCTTTAAAGGGGAAAACCAAACTCCGGCAGTCTAGCAATAACAAGAAGACGCAGAGCATCAAAAGTAAAAATAGCAGTTCCTACATCTCCTTCTTCACCAAAACAATTTCTTTTGTTTGGTTACCAAATCAGTCAATGTGCAATGCCTGAAGAGACTGCACCTCCTGAATTATCACAGAATTTGCCTCAATTCTCAGGGAGGGGCCTGCAGGAGCTGAGTCCTGCATATCCACTGCACACCCCTGGCTTAGGACTGTGAGCCCTTCTCTGGTGCCTGGGAGCACAAACCAAGTTATCACAAAAACTAAGGATGCTATAGCGGTAACACTGCAAATAATAAATGTCAGTTTACCAAAAGTGATACATTTTATTACCTGAAAATGCATAACTGAAATCTTAAAATTCCTGATAAATGGGTAAAAATAGGACAATAATAGGACTTTAATAAGACATGATAAATACAACTTGCAGAGTCTGTTTGCATCTGTCTCTGCTGTTTCAAATAGAGTTGTCAGACAACAGAAGTTAAAACAGAATGTAAACTGGTTTTTCATATTGAATGGAAAAGCATCATGTAATCATTCTGATTTAAAGGAGGGCTTGTGTATGGGGTAGAAGATGTGATGTAAACACATGGTTCACTCATTTCAAGGTAATACTAATTTCAATTGGTAAATCAAATATAAAACAACATATATTTTAAAATCAGAACATTATGCTCTGTTGGTCATAACTGTAACTAAGTAGCAGATGTGAACTATGCTAACAGATTGTTGGCTTTGCTAACCAGAACACCTGTGGGAGAAAATGAAAGGTACTACACAATTTTATTTATTTTTTTTTTTTTTAGAATTCTGTTATTTCAATGAATTTGTATATATTAAAATGCATCTTGAGTAGCATGTTTATCAAGGAGACCAAACTAAAAGATATCAATTAGCTCTATCAAGGATATCAAGGATTATCTTAGATATAATGTGTTTAACTGGTATGCAAATACTTAAGATACGCTTAAGGCTCTGTCCCATTCTCATAGCAAAGTTTGTCTCAATCTTAAATTTTGTGGAATGAACTTCACGTGGAACTGACTGAGCTGTAACTCTCACGCACATGAGCCTGTGTGCTCCTACCCCAGGAGGTAAATCTGCTTTGGAGAAACTGGCCAAAGCTGGAAAAAATTAATTTGATCATTTAGAGAGGATTCAGAAAATCAGCTGTAGCCCAGCAGCAGGGAAGTCAGGTGTGTAGTGGCAGAGCTGGTGAACCACAACAGCTCAATTAATGGAAAGAAACGTGGTAGCCATGATCCACATGATGCTTCTGCAGGCTGAAAACCAGCTCTGGTTCTAGCCCACTATGGCCATTTCAGTAAATGGCAAGTGTAGAAAAGGTTAGTTCAACAACCAATTCAATAATATGAATGGTATTTTAGATAATCCTTGTTTTGAAACACTCATTTTACAAACAAATCCAATGTATTTAAATTCAAAATATAATGTGTTTAACTGGTATGCAAATACTTAATGTCTTCTTTTTTTCTACACTATTTTCCTTCAAGAAATTAGGACAACAGAACTATAATCTCCTTATGGAAAATAGTCTGCTTTACTTGATATATGCATTAGCAAGCAAAACAAAGATCTAGCAAAAGAAGTGATTTAGTTTAAAAAAATAGCAATACTGATACAATTAAAAGGCAAGGGCTTGATTCTTCAATAAATTTTTGGCATCTAGGTAGAGACTAATTGCAAAAGTACAGACTTGGAAAGTATCTTCGCACATGGAAGTCAGCAATTTTTAGAGCAACATTGTGCATGACAGGCTATCACATACACGTTCAAAAATCATTTGGATGGAGCTTTAGGAAGTCAAATGGTAAAGACATATTTCAACCTTTTTGCTGGAATTACAACAACAGTTACTTTAATTATTCTCTCAGAAGTGTTGCAGCAAGTGCTTCTGAGTAAAATGCTGGCTTTGCATCTCTGATGCCAGGCTGGTTGCAGCTGCTCCTGCTCAAAGGGGAATGGGGTTTTCAGTACTTAGGGGATTAGTAAGGGAAGACAAACCATCCTAGTTAATTAGCCCTGACATGTAAACTTCCTGAGAGCATGCTGATGATAATATGAAAGTCATTAGAGGGTGCAGAGATGCAATAAAAAGCAAAAGTTGTGGGATCATTTGGTATTGATTGCAATATGGTCTCTGTACTGTTTTTTTCAGTAAGGAGAGCAATATGGAGTGGCTCAACAACACTGCTAAAGTTGGTGGGCTCTTTTTGGGCCATTTAACAGAACAAAATGCTTTTCAGCTGATAAATTTATTATGACTACAGGTAGAGCAAAGCATTTTCAGTGAGCTTGACTATTCACTGGATTTTAGTTCATAAGAGTATTTACTTAGCATTGAATGTACCTGAAACAAGTTACAAATCTAAGTTGCAGCCATGCCATGTCATGCCTGTGTGTTTGCTAAATACCCTAAAAGCCCCAAGAGGTTTTTTTTTTCTCAGAGAACTCCTTAAGACCCCTAAGTCAGAGATAAAGAAGATATTAGGGCTTTTCACAGGGATAAGTGCAAGTATTATTACAACCTCCAGTATTACACCTACTGTAGCTGAATACTGTTCAGTCACTGCAATTTACTGTGCTTGAATTACTCCTTAGCTTTCTCCTGGGGGATTAATATCTGTTACAGCCACATCCTGATTTCCTGTGCAAAGTGCTTTTGGGATAACAACTCCCTGTCATCCTTCATAGCAAAGAACAGATCAAAGGCAGTGCCTCTTGACATGCATCCACTTGTATGCTATTCCATCAACACCCTTGTGTTCCCTGTCACTCAGTGCTCCATCCTGTTCCAGAAAACTAAGGAATTTAATAATAGTGTAGACATTGTCTGCCAAAATAGTGTGAAGAAATATGAATCTTCTAAGCTTTTAAATGCCTGTTCTCCTGCAGTTTTTTTCAAAATAATTTCCCTGATCATACCGCCTTCTGGAGTTTTACTTTGTACATTTTTTTTATCTTTCAGTGTACTTGGGCTTCTCTCCAAATCTTTATGAAAAGCTTTTTCTATAAAAACCTTTTATGGCAAAAAATTTCCAGGGTTTCATCACTCATGTCTGCAAGAATTTTGTTTGGCTTTCAGGGACACTTTATGAGGACTACAACTTACTTAGAAAACTAAACGGCCATCTGTGTTTTCATCTGCATTTCCTCATTGTTTAATTTTTCAAAAGCTGCCATAAGTCCATGAAGAGACAAGAGAGGAAGGAATCCTTTTCAAAAGGTTCCAAATTTCATCTTCCAGTCAAGTCCACAACCGGGTTTCTTTAGGTTACTTCTCTATGCAGGGTACCATATGCTATGCCAGCTCAGGAAAGCTGGCAGTGACACTGTTCTTTGGCTGGGTTGCTGGCTTAAGTCTTAGGAAGTGCAGGTAACATACCTGCTCCTGGCTAAACTGGACTTGTCCTGATCTCTAAGGGCTTTGGGATGAGTGTGGAGCATGAGGAATGCAGTCACTCTCAGAGGAGAGAGACAGAAATATGGTCAGAGGCAGAACTTCAGGGGCATCTTTTCAAATAGAAGTAAATGTTAAGATCACAGCATTACTGCTTTGTTTTGCTATCACCCCTTCACCATTTCCCTTTCCTGGAGCACAGCATTGGCCTATGCCAAAGCACAATCAGGACTGAGCTCTGAGATGGACTGGGGAAACAGGCTTCTATCTCAGCATTGGGACTGTACTAGGACCAGCTGCAACAGGGAAACCCAGGTGGAGACGGCTGGTTCATCTGGCTGGGTGTGAGAAAAGAGGAGTGAAAGTCAACAGGATAAAATCAGCATACAGGTGTGTAAGAGACAAACTGTTCTTTTGGAGTTGAGTGAGATCTCAACCAACTGGTTAAGTGATGTGGTTCTCTGTGGTTGGGAAAATCCACAAGGAAATCCATTTCTGGGATGTGCTTAACCTGCTGCAGTGGTGCATCTGCCAGCTGAGGAGAGGTAAGTGGTTCTGAGTGCAGGACAAAGAGTCTGCATGCTCCCTGCGCCTTATACCTCCACAGGGGCTTGTTCTTCTGAGAATTAAGGCAGGTTTAATTTGTGTTCCAGCTGGTATTTAATCTCTGTCAGTATGTGGAGGAATAACACAATTTTGTCCAAAATACAAAGGTGCTCGTGGTGAGGATGCAAAATTGAAATTGTTCTTCTGGAAATCCCATAGAGAAATGAAGCTCACACAAGCATTGTGAGGATTATTTGGCTCCCTGTGTCTTTCCTGCTGCCTTCCTTATTTCCTTCTTGGTACACATCTGACAGTAGAGATAGTTATCAAAGGAATCTTCATTATGTTCATTTGTAGCTTTTATGTGCTCACCGCCAGACTATACAATTAGCAACAGGAAAAAAGACTTGTACGGACATAAATTATCATTGTGTTTGGAGGGCTAAGTGCCTAACAGATTACTGCTTCTTTGACTTAAGAGTGTATTGAACAGAAAATATTTTTTTTATGTGCATGGGGTATGTTGTAAAACATCCTACAGAATGTGAAAGTTTTAATACAAATCCTTACCTAAATGTCAAAGGGGAAATATTACTTATATAGAAAAGAAAACAAAAGAGTTTGTTGTTTTTTTTTTTTTTAATTGTTATAATGTTTTGGAAAAAACCCACCTCTCCTGGTGTGTCTTGGTCATCCTTTAATTGCTTAAACCTAGTACTATGACCTGTAGTACTATTTGAAGAGGGTGGGACAAGTAAAAGGCCAAGAAAGTACACTTCTTTTAATGTGTGATTCCTGAAGAATTCAATATTCTTAAACACTCCAGCAAATGTTTTCTCCCTCTGCTGCCTTTTCCTAGAAAAGGGGATCTGAAATTTTGCAAGTGAAAAAACAACAGACAAAGACCCCTAAAATAACCTATGATAGCAAGCCTGTACCAAGATGAGTGGGGTTTGTTTTCATGTTTTGTTTTAGCAGGCTGGGAACTGTGGTTTTCTTTGCAGAACAAAGAATGTTTTGGGTTCAGAACATTTAGTTTGTATCCTAAATGGCACATGAACACACAGGTGGTATCTATCTATCCATCAGTTATTACCACAGAATTTTTCTGTGACGTTCATTTAAATCAGGCAGTTGGAGCTAATTACAGTTTGTCCACAAGTTGTTTTCATTGCCTTCAGCTCAAACCAGCTTCTTTTTGCATTGACTATCTTAATGGATGGAGCCTGCTTTTCAATTTCATCTCCACTCATCACAAACCTCTCAGAAAACTAATTGCTTTCTGAATGTTGCCTTAAAAATGCAAGCAGCAAAGAGAACTGAATCGGTACCTTTTCCCTGCTGCAGTTACCTCATCAGGGTCAGGGAAGGTGAAGCTGGGAGTCTGTATTGCGGCCAAGCCTGTCCCTGAACTGCTTCTAGAGTGCACTCAGCCAGCACAAGTGTTTCTTCCAGCACAGCCCGATGGCATGAGCGCAGATGAGCTCTGCTCGGCTGCCGGTCACTGTAACAGAAATTAGCCGTGTGCGACAGCACCCTGGAATTCGTGCTGTTGCGTTTATCAGAGGAGAAATCTTAAAATTGGCTCACATTGAAAGATGAGAACGCAGACAAACAGCAGCCTCTGCTGGGGAGAAATTTGCCGTGCTTTTTGCAAATGCTGTTACTATCAGTGGGGAAGCCAAACGAAGAAAGACAAAAAAATTACAAAACAATTGGAAAGACATGGATTTGGCAGAGATTGTGGCAGTGTATGCAAGCTTCAGGCTTGGGAATGAGCCAGATGAGCTTAGAGTATGTCTTCTGGTGCCAAAGTAAGCAATAGAAACAACATTGCTTTAGGCTGGGATGCTTAAGTATATAGTTGTGATCACAGACTTCTGGGGGAAACTACTAAGGTGAATAGAATTGTGCTGATATGTAGCAGGTCTGTGAGCTGCCCCTGGACAACTTTCCCAGACAGATGTTCCTATTCTGATTCTTGTCTTCCTCTTGGACATGCTTTCTCTGCCTCTCTGAGATAGGTGCAGTAGAGCCTACTGATGAAAGACAAGGAGAAAAAAATCAATGGTGCACTAGCATAATCATGTCACGGAAACAATGATTGCTCAACTGTTTGTGTCTTGAAGCAGCTGATCTGAGTTCTGCTCTTGTGCAGCATTGTATTTATCATGCTATTCAGTGCATTTAGAAGCAGTAAAATGTGCTGACTGCTGAAGTTAATGGAAATCCCCAGTAGAGTCAATCTGAAAGGGAGATGCTGTATATACATATTATGAGAAATATTTTAATGGCTTCTGCAGTGAGGAAAAAATGATTCTTCTTTTCCAAAGGGGGAAATGTTTCAGGGGAATTTCCACTGTCATCTGGCACTTCCAGCCACTTTGGTCTGGAAAATCAAAGCCTCTTATGTGCTTTCTTTCCCTCTTTTTGTTCTGCTTGCAAGCTCTGTTGACTGAATGATATGTACATCAGCTGTAATGCACTAATATCCAAGCCCAGCTCTGGGCTGTACTGTGAAAAGAAAACAATGACATTTGCTGAGCTGTTATTGGAGAAAATTTTGACATTTGGATGGCATTCAGCATGGATTTTGCAGAGTGAGTGCTACCCTCATGGCCAGGTAAATGGAATATTTATCATCAAAACCTGCCCCATTAGGATTTTGTACATCGTGCAGTACAGCAGGGAGGCAAGCAGATTCTTTTTTTGCAACTACTGCTGTGGCACTCCTAAGGTGTTCAATATTCCAGCTAGCTCTTCCCTGATGGCCCCTATCCCTTCAGAATGGGACAGGGAAAGATAAAACCCCTTCTTCTGGTCTTGTCTTGCCCAACCATGGTTCCCCTCTTGTAAGGTCAGAGAAGTGGGTGTCCATTGCCCACCTACTCCTGACCTGTTTAAAAGTGTTCTTAAGGAAAATGGGTTTAGTGTTTTGGGGTCTTTTCCCTCTCCTTAGGACTTGGAGAACAACTGTTCGTTAATCCCTTTGAGCCAGCATTCCCTGTAAAAGGAAACTGCTGAAAGAGAGAGACATTTTCTTCTTTCAGCCCACCCCCACAGCTGCATTTTTTTGCATTTATTGCTTGTACTAGAAGCTGTCACCTTGTGGTACTTTCAACTAGAGAAGCAGCTCCAGCTGGGTCCTTGGCACTGGTGCCAGAACAGAGCAAATTCCCCCAAGTTTTTGATTTATGATGTTTTGATGTGTATATTTTCAAACAAACAAATAGTCACAGAGCGATTGCACTTTTTCTCTAAGGTCTGGGAGAAGATCTTACCTGTACATTTCATACTAGAGCTAGTACGTTGACATGTACAGAGCTGCCCAACAGCCCCTCTAACAACAACAGCAGAATTCCACATTGAATTAAAAATAAAGATACAAACAAGGCAGCTGAGCAGATCTGAAAATTCACAAGGCTATGTACCTTGCTATGTAATTGGAGAAATAAAGCAGTGCACTATAAAGAGACTTGGGATATATTAACTCTGTTCCTGAGAACCTGAGCAAACCAGGGGGAGACCAGAGAATGAAGTGCAGGAGCAGGGATTTCCAGGCCTGTGGTCTCCTTGCCATGGCACTGCAGGTGTGGTTAACCAAGCCCACTTTTTCAGAAGGGATTGGCACATTCTGGAAGCTGCTGAAGCTGCACTTAAGACATTTCAATCCTTTTCAGGGAAGCAGGGGCTTGTCCTCTGTGCTGACCTGTGACCTGGCTACCGGGGCCTTGCTGAGAGCCTGTGAACAGCAGACAGGGATGAGATGGAGTAATTACGGTGGGTGAATGGGGAAAATAAAGATGGACCCCTTTCTTCTTTTATCTCAAATAGAAGAGCTAATTTAGGGAGCCTTTCTAACAAAAGCTCACAGTGACCCAAATCCTTCCCCCTTTGACTCAGTGAGGACAAAGCCAGGCTCCCAAGCAATAGGTTAGATGGACACTTAAGAGGCACCGGGTGATGAGTGCGGGTGGGCACTGGCAGTGCCGGCACGGGCCGGGGAAGCTCAACTGGGGGCTCCGGGTGACCCCAGGAGCCCTGTGGCTCTTGGGACCTGCCAGAGTCTCTCTGCAGCGAGAGGAAACCAATTGAAAGAGACTCTTGACCTTCTTTATTCTTCTACCAGCCCTTTCTTCTTGTATCCTGTCACCTCACTTAGGCTTTGTGCTGGAAGCGTTCCAGGAAATGGATGATTTTGTTTTGATTTTTCAGTGAGTATAGCATGTTCCTGTGTGACTCATGAGGGTGACAAGGTTTTTCTGGTAACTGCTTGTAGCTCTCAGCTGCAAGCTAATAAATACCTTGTGCTACTTAGGGGCTCGAGACCTGTGCTGATTGCTGTATTTTCTTCCACTACCTTCCCTGCTCCTGTTGTGCCTGTGTCTTGCTGTAGTGCTTCAAATCCATGTAAAAAAGAGATAGGTGGCTGTTTTCACTGAAAAAATGCACCTGGAAATCAGTTCTAATTCCTGCTGTGGAGAACACTGTCAGTGCTGTTGATTTGAAAAAAATCTTGTTTGCAGAGAAAAATACCTGGCTTAAGCCTCAGAGATGGATATTGTCATTCCCAGTCCCAAAAACCTACCAGTTGCCAGAGTGCTCAGAAAAATGTTCATATTGCAGAAAAAATTGTGAAGAGCCCTAGGCCTACCTTTGCCACTTTGTCAAGCTGAAGAGCAGGAAATCATGAGCAGACAAAGTCAGGGAGGTTTTCCACCACTACCTGTAGAGATGATGCTGTCTGGTCAAACAGCTGCAACTTGAGCCCTTCCCTTGCTCTTTCTGGGAAGCTATGTGAGGTTTCTAGGAGCAAGTTTTTAACCTTCCTCTTTGTGGTTTATGGCCTTCAGCCAGCAGGACTGTGGTGACTCTTATGCAGAGCACAGCACCCGGTGGAAGGATGCTCTGCAGAGGTGGCTGCTACTCAGCAGTACTGGCTCAAGGTGAAATACTCTCAGCCTCTCTTGACTTTGGGCAGTGTGGTGTGTTGATCCAGCTAGATACCAGATGTCCATCAAAACTGCTCTATTACTCCCTCTTCAGCTGAACAGGGGAGAGAAAATATAATGAAAGATTCATAGGTTGAGATGAGAACAGGGAGAGCTCAATCTCCAGTCACTGTCATGGGCAAAACAGACTCGGCCTGGGGAAATTAGCATCATTTATTACCAATCAAATCAGAGTAGAGTAATGAGAAATGAGATCTGAAAATAACTTTCCCACTTCCTCCACCCCACTCCCACCTCCTCTTTCTGGGTTTACTTTCATTCCTAAAATCTCTATCTCTTTTCTGCCAGCAGTGCAGAGGAATAGGGAATGAGCATTGAGGATTGTTCATCACAGGCTGTCTCTGCTCCTCCTTCCTCCTCAGGGAGAGGACTCCTCATATTCTTCCCCTGCTCCAGAGTGGTGTCCCTCTCATGGAAGACAGTCTTTAATAAACTTCTCCAGTGAAGTGAGTCCTTCCCATGGGCTGTAGTTGTCTGTAAACTGCTCCAGTGTGGGTCCATTCCATGGGGTGTGAGACCTTCAGGAACAGAGTGGTCCAGTGTGGGTCCTCCATGGGGCCACAAGTCCTGCCAGAAGCTTGCTCCAGCATGGGCTTCTGATGGGGTCACAGCCTCTTCTGGGCATCCATCAGCTCCTCCATGGACTTCCATGGGCTGGAGTGGCACAGCTGCTTCACCATGGTCTTCACCAAGGGCTGCAGGAGAATCTCTGCTCCAGACCTGGAGACCCTCCCCCTCCTTCTACACTGCCCCTGGGGTCTGCAGACTCTTTCTCTCACACATTCTCCCTCCTTTCTCCAACTGCAGTTGTGAAGAGTATTTTTCCCGTTCTCCAATCTGTTATCCCAGAGGTACCACCATCACTGCTGCTCTCAGCCTTGGCCAGCAGCAGGTCAGCCTTGGAGCTGGCTGGCATTGGCTCTGTCAGACACGGGGGAAGCTTACAGCAGCTCCTCATAGAAGGCTCCCCTGTAACCCCCCCCGGCCCCTACAGCTCCAAACCTTGCCAGCACCCAATACGGACAGGAGAACAAGGCAGTAGCTTTTAGTATTCAGGTCTATTCAGGGCCATCACTTCTCCATGAGCCATCATGGGGAAACATTGGAGAAAAAACCCCAGTCCCTTATCTGAAAATGGAGCATTACTGAAACAGATGGAAGGGCACCTGAGCCTATTGCTGCTCTTTGAAGCCCCCGATAGGCTATCCCCAAGCTCCAGGAGCTGCTCCTAATCCTATTTTTTCCAGATTCTTTGGCCAGAGTGGCTAGGAAACCTTGCCCTGTGGTTTTTTTAATGCTTTTTTTTTTTTTTTTAATCACCTGGCACTGAAACCGTATGTCTCTTCCTGCAGTTATTTTGCTTTAATTCCTCTTGGCTTTTGCTGACAGACAAATAGATCCTAGGGCTCAGGGACTGCTGGTATGGTGCTTGTGCCTGTCCCCTTCACCCTCCCACACCGCAGCAGCCGAGCAGAGGGTCTCTGTGGGGGCAGCCTCTGCTCCTCTCCGAGCAGCTTTGTGCAAGACAGCTGCTTTTCAGAAACTCTCAGGCTTGAAACTCCAGAGAAGTTACGGTTCAGCAGGCTTGACTGTGACTTTTTGTCACAGCTGTCAGTGTAGGTCAAGGAGAGATGAAAGAAACGGGGGCTGAATGGAAAGGAACTTGCTGTGCTTCAAGCCCCCACCCTTGCTGTGCTGCCTTGGGGGAGAAACAGCATTGCTGCTTTCTTTCATAGTCAACTCCCCAAATACTTCCAAAATCAACTTATTATATGCTATTCCAGTAACTTTCAGCCAAGTGTTTCCCAAAATGTCTGATTGCCTCAAATTCTTTGGGTGCTCCAACTGAAGTGGGTTTGGTTGTTCATTGGTTTGGGTTTTTAAAAGTTATTTAGTTCAATTTGGTTTTCGTGGGGCATTTTTAGCTAATTGCTTGAAAGAACCCAGTGCATGATAATCCAACACATTTCTAAAAGGGAAAGAAGACAAAAGAACCAGTTTTCTAGGACACTGAAGACCAACACTGGCGGCTCAACAAGGCTGATTTTAAAGCCAGAGCTGATATGCTATTCCAGCATATAAATTAAAGGATTCTGAACAAGGCAAGTAACAGGTTTCTCAAAATCATGATAAAGGAGGAGGCACATTACACATTAAAAACACAAAGAAAAAAACAAAGAGAAAAAAAAAGATACTGGGTCTTGTCTATAATTTTTAAAATTAAAAAACAGAGGGTTAAGTTTCTTTACTGGTGTACATAGGACTTTTTACTATAGTGGACAAAGAACTGGATGTTGAAGCCAATGGAACTGGAAATGAGGCACTACTTGTTAACAGCAGGTGATTAAAACAAGCTGTCATGGAGGAGAGCATCTCTTTTTTTTTTTTTTTTTTTTTTTTCTCTCATCAGAGCAGCTTGATTTTTTTGCCAAAATTTACAATATGAGGAGATAAATCNCATTCAAGCATGATCTGAAGCCCAATTAGAAAATATGCTTAAAGCACCCAAGCAAACATGGCTCCAGTTAAAGCTGAGTGCTAATGCTACAGTAACTGCCCTGAATTTAATAGCCTGTGCAGTCCAGCAGGTCAAACTAGATAAACAACTGGTACTTCCTAGCCTGGAATCCTGGATCATTTGGAAGTAAATGGGTTGTAAGGATCTAAACCTGGATGGATACCTAGGCTCAGTGCTGGCTGTTCTTCCTGCCTAGTTCACTTTCTCAACATTAGAAACATCACCAGTCCGTCTTTGTTGGTTTATGAACAGTTTGGCTGCTCCAGCCCTGAATATCTAGGCTAAGAGCTGCGCAGCAAGTAACGCCCAGGGCCAAATATTGAACAGCCAGCAAACAAAAAATCGACCAGCTGCATGTTAACTGAGCATCAGCAGCCTGGAAAGGTGCCCGGGGCTCAATGGCAGCTACTCTGCAATCATGCAGTGGCCAGTGACTGCAAAAAAATAATAACTGGTGCAGAGTAACTTGCTCTTGAGGGGACTGCTTATCCTAGAGGTCAACAGCATTGTAGCCAGCGGACAACACCAGAAACAGCAGAGCACTTTGCCAAAATGGTGTTTACATTAATTAATTGGGACATCACCTAAATTATACCAACATCAGGAGGAGGACATCCACAGACTGAGCCCCCTCCTGTCCATCAGAGAGTGTCTTCCTGTGCAAGCATACAGTAAGTGTGAGGGCTCATTATGTAAACAACTTGAAAGTACATGAAATTACTTGCATCTGGAATATTTTTATTATTGGGGAAAAGTTGAGTGGTGTTGAGGGAAAGAGCTAGGTATGCTGAGTCTATCATAAATTATGAGTAGTTTTGAAATGAATGGCTTGCATAAACAGTTCTTACTCCCAACAGATTGCATGAAAAATGCAATTCTTTCAAAAATGGTTACATTTGCTATGGCACTTAGGTTATAGAAAGGCTGGAGATGACTTGGAAGCATGTGTCCCAGGACAACAGAACAGGGAAGAAAATAAACATGCTACTTTTATTGTTATTTCTAAAGGCTTCTGTGATTTCGATGTTACTCTATTGACTATCTCTAAAAAGAGATTTCTTCTTGTTGGCACAGGGCAATGTTGTCAATGCTGTGTGGCACTGACCACTTCTCTGCAAGGTTAGGAAGGGGGGCCTTGGCTTGCAGCAGTGAATTTAGGTACTGCTGATGATCTGCCTTTGCCTAATGCACAAGGCTTCCTGTCTATAACATGAAGACAATAGCTCTAAACTGTCCTGGGGCAGCTGCTGAAAGGACAGAAAGGACTTTTAGTGGCTCTTGGAAGGAGGGCTGCTCATCTGGGAGATGAGGTGGGAAGAATTAGGTGCTGCTGATCTTCCAGGTGCTTTGGTTTCAGTCAACATTAGACACTGCTGGAGAGGAGGTTTCTCCATTTCACTTCTTCCAAGGGCTTCGTACATCTGTGCATGACTAGGGCAGCTTGGTGCTCCCTGAGGTAGCTTCCTCCTGCCTGTGTCACCTCACAGGGAGTTCCTGGAGTTAGGTGGTGGCGTGCCCAAGGTGTCCCCTCTCCCACTCCCTGGAACATGGGGGTAAGGCTGGCCAGGAGCTCATGCAAGCACTTGAACAGTGCTCTTCACAGAGCACTGGCCAGCTGTTTCAAAGAAAGCCTCACTCCTCATGACTGACACCAGAAGTGGGACACGTGTGGGATCTTAGCCAAGGGGATTGAGAGCCGCCTCTTCCACGTTTCAGGAGAGTGATGAAACCATTTGGCTGCAGGTCCGGAGTGAGGTGGGGACATGACTGGTTGTGTGATTGGGACACATCTTCATAGCTCACTCTTTTTTGAGGACATGAATTAGAGGGGTGAGGTGAGGGGGAAGTAAATGTAAGTTTTTTGTGGCTAGAAGAGTAGTAGACAGCCATCTTTTCATGCAGGTGTTTGTACAAATAGGAAAAGAAAAATTCTGCCTTGCATTAGCAGTGATTACTACATTTTGTTATGAATCACCTGCATGCAGAGTTCTGTTTCAAAACAGAGGCACTGGAGCTGGCATATACAAGTCCTCAAATATTTTAATACATAATGATGAGCTAATGCTATCCAAGTTACTAATAATATTTTATGTAATTTAGAGAAGGAATTTCCAGGTAATTAAAAATTATAGCCCTTTCCTTTCTAAGAAGAAACCCCTCTTCAATTCAGTTTAAATTAGCATGAATTAGATATATGCAAGCTTACAGATTATGGAAAAAGCAATAAAAAAGACATGAGGCTTAAATACCAAAAGCTTTTCAGCCCAGAGAACAACCTAAATGTCTGACAGCTTTTATGTCCAGTGTATTCTCACAGAGAGTAAGTACCGAAAGCTATAATCCTGCAGTTTATTTTCAATAGCCGAATAGGTTTCGGGGTACAATTTCTGCAGCACTGCAAGTATGATTCAGGTACGAATGAATCATGTATTTCTTCCTCCCTCCCCCCAACAACGGCTTATATAATGATTTTGGTTTTTTTCTGAAAGTAACAACCCAAAACTAAGTGAACATAGGTGCAAAAGAAAACTTCCCAGTGATATGCAGTGTGTGTGTAGCATGCAAATAAAGCAAATCTCAAAGGCTCACTGTAAATGCCAATGTTATATGTTTTATTTTAATCAAGTAATTCTTTTAAACCTCACAATATCCATGTCTGACAGGAAAAAAAAAAGACATTAGGCATGAAATGAGAATATAAAATATATGATATGTAGGAAGGCAATCAGTGCTTTAGTCCCTCAAGACAGTAAACAGGTGAAATTACCTTCAAAACTTCAATTCAAGGCTTTTTTCTTACAACATAAAATTCAAGTGATTTTTCTTTTATTTCACCTTGTAAACAACATCCAAGTCAAAATGGACAATGAGGTAATCTATACTACAGAAGATAATTTAAAAACACTAGATAAGACACAGTATTAAAGACATAGAAATCAGTGTTCACTTTGGTCTCTAGTATGGTTGTTGTTATTATTATCACGAGCAACACATACTAGTTAAAGCCAGTCTGGTGGTGTTTGTCAGACAGTTGTTGCTTAACTTAGTAATCCAAGAGGTAGTCAAAACCATTGTCCTTTGTAATGATGTTCATACATTTGGTTCAATGACAAAGGTAGCATATACCTTGCTACTTTTCAACATTCTGAGAAAAATACTGCCACAGCTGCTGATACACAGCTCTGATTTATTAAAAAAAAAGAAAGAAAAAGAAAAAGTGTGTGTTCAGAGATCAACCTCTTGTTATCAGTCAACAGTTGTAACAGGGGTAACACAACCACTGGATCTTAGAGAGGCTGTTGATAAACTAAGCAAAATAAGATCGATGCATTTAACAAGGCTCGGCTTGTTTCTAAAACAATACTCAAATCTCATTAAGACTTCTAGGAAATTAAAATCAGTGCATCTGCACATGTACATATCTTCCCAATTACTTTTATATCTAGCACAGGGGAATACATATATATTTTTTATGATAAACATTTCTTACAGATAAATTAATTAAATTAAATTTAAGATTCGATGCAATTTCCCATGTTCTTTTATAATTCTTCTTACAAAGAATGGTACAAGATCTATAAGCACTTTTTAAAATGGAGTTCTATTAACAAAACTAAGTAAACAGGAAACCAAGCAGGAACTCCAGGATAACACTGGTGCAGAATAAAATGGCAGAAAAAGGTGGCCTGCAACAGTAAGAGGTAGGTAGGATCCAAATGTGGTGTTTGGCACTCCCTGAAAGCTGGCTAAAAGCAAAATATTGCAAATGGTATTACAATGCCAGATCTACCATTAACTGCAGCAAAAAGTTATTAGGCTCTTCCTCCAAATACAAGTCTTCCTCATGGCCTATCTTTTGTAGCGTGTAATTAAATACCGTGACCTCTCCTTGGGGAAGAGGAAAAAATATCTCACAATGTCCCTTACAATTAAATCACATTGAGTATTTTGGGGTGGGGGAAGGGGAGGGAGAGCGATTCTTGCTTCAGGTTTAACCTTATCTCCACTATTGTTAGGAGAAAAATACATCTGCCTGAGCAGACATTTGAACTATCTCTACTCAAATGAGTCTTATTGTGGAGCGCTCTGGCAAGGACAGGCTGGTGAATGGGGGAAATCTAGCCGGAGCAAATGCAGCCAAATATTAATTTTGTCCTCAGACATGAAGGAAGAATCCCAAACTCAGTCTGTGCCTCCTCCTTTAAAAGGTTCTCTGCTTATTTGGAGCAGCCAATTGTAGGAGTATAACTGGATTTTTTTCCTACTGCAGCCCAGTGCGAAGTAGTTCCCTGCTGCAGCTTATGCTGCTATGTGTTTAACTTAGGCATGTACATTTTTTGTCTCTTCTGGAGCTGTATTTATTCCCGTGAACAGTGCCCATAATCCTTTGGACAGAAAAATAAAAACTTTCAAAGAAACGTTTGGAAAGGTCTCATAATTTCAAATGGATGCTTCATCTTAAACAAGTATTTACCATAATGTCTGCAGTGGTGAACTGACAGTTACATATTTAGTACAGATAAAAAGTATGTACCAGAGATCAACAGCCACCTTTAAGGCCACAGCAGCACAAAGGTGTGTTAATGCAGTAGATATGAGGTAGCCTTTTGCTGTAAACAGAATAATAATTTTATTGTCATCTATGTAAACAAAGTGGGCTTGATGCTTTTGTGGTTTTATTCTTCCCCCTCCACCCCCATCCCCCATCCCTCCCCTCCTAGAAAAGCTAAGCTCCAGTAACTCCGACTGGAAGTCAGTGGGAGCTGTGGTTGCCCAGCATCTCTGAAAACTCAGACCCTGTGAATGTAAAGACACAAATGCTCACATAAGCAACCAGTACAGAATACCACTTCATCATTTCACAGGAACTTATAATACAAAATGCTGAGATCTGATTATCAGAAACGTAGGTCTACGTCAACTCAGAGGTAGTTACTAATATCAGTACATAATACTTATATAGAGATAAAAAGGTCTAAGACTATTTGGTTTGTTCTGAATAAGCAGGTCTGTAGACTATTCTGTAAAGAAAAAACATTACGTGGTATATTCCCTGAGCAAAGTTCTTTGTCCTGAGTACGTTATGTAACAGTGATAACATTCTAATATATAAAAATAAAACCTTAAGCTTTCAACAATAAGATAGGGTTTGGTATGTGCTCTTAGCAGTTCAGTCTGACTTCGGTGCGCACAGTGATTTCAAACAGCACCAGTAAAAATCCACATGTTGAAAACATTTCCTTATCTCAGCTCTGAACTTCTTACATATAAACAGGGAATGACCAGTTTTCAAATCCACAGTTGCCTATTTCTATAAGGAACTTTGGTTTAAATTTTCAAAGTGACCTAAGTTTTGCATCTTTGCTGTTTAACCTGGTTTTTACACCGACTAGAAGGTTAAGCAATGCCACTTTGATTTGTCTACATAATTTAAATAAGTTTACTATCCTTACGTAAGGCAAGGACGTTCTCTATAGATATATCACATTCAATATCGTCAAAGGTAAGCTTTGCATTAGCATACTAAGAACTTCAGTACAAACCTCGAGACCCTTGCAAACACTGGCAAGGAATTCACACAAAATAATTCTCTCAAAATTGTGCCCTTCACTGAGGAGTTTGATGACTACCTGTTCACTGAAGCAGCAGCAGCACCAGTAAAAGTCTCATCTGGCAGGACAGGAGGGAAGGGGAAGGCCACGCACCGAGCCAGCTGCATACCTGTTGTAACCATGGGCCACAGAGGAGTTACCACGGTAAGACTTTGGCTCGCTGCAGCCTTTCATGCAGGCTGTTTCTTTAGTTTGATTATCCGAGCTTAAACCTACCCGACACTTTCAAGCTTTAACAGCCTGTGTTTATTGCCAATGTTAAGGATTATACAGGTTTCTCTAATTAACTTACATCCACAATGGGATTTGTCAGAGTACGTTATCTTACGTATGACTTGGTAATTCAAAAGTTACAAATGGAAAGCGACTTGAAGTTTTGATAGGCTCCAACTCTATTAACCCCGAGCGAGGCCTGCAGCCCAGGGAGTCTCACTCTGAGGCCACCAATCTTTCTCCTCTTTCACACAGAAGTGTGTGGTCCTAGGGCACTCTGGACCAAGGCTGGTCAGCTGCAGCCCCCAGCTCACAAGAAGCAGATGATGACCAGGGCTTCTGGCAAATTTGCAGATCCCTTCACTCAGGCTGGTGTGCACCCATGAACAAAACAAAACAAAAAAAACTAGCTGAGCAACCCCACGTACCCAACCCTTAGTCTTAAGAAACTATTTAAGCCCAGGATCTCATCAGCTTTGTATTTTGCTTTCTCTAAAACCCAAATAGACAGCAACAATGAAAATTCCTAGGGAGTTCTCTCCATGGTAATTCAACAGGAAATAAGGGGGAAGACCCTTCAAATTGAGGGACACTACTTGGGACCAAGAGAAATTGCTGCTGCTGCGGCTACTACTGCCACCAAGGTACCCTAAATGTTCACAGTATACAAATGGCTAACCAGGATGGCATCCTGACACCATTCGAAAGGGTCTGTTTGGTAACAACTTATACATTCTCCCCTACACAGCAGACATCTACATTACAGTTACAATCATATTAATTTAACAAAACGTTTTGAGAAACCATCACAGAAACTACACATTCATTGTCTCTTCTGGAGCTTTACACTCCTCACCAACAAAGGATGGTCGCAATGAGAGTCATCTTGAGTCATGGAACTATCCTGCACCGGCATGGGGAGGGGATGGGGTTTAGATACTTTGTGGAGATGGAAAAGGAAGTAATTCAAATTGATGGTACGGGGGATGTCTTAGTATCTTTAGTACCATATGGCAGCTTTAAAATATGAAAGTATCCTTTGGTTCACAAGAGAAGTAACAGTCTCGATCTCAGTTCTTTGTGGTTTATCAGATTTGGTTTGTTTCTGAGTGAAATTTCAGAAAATTGGGTTTGCTCGTTTGCTTTCTGAACATGTTTGGAAACAGGTTCTAGGAAGGAGTTCAGGAACATTGGGTGCTATGACCTTTGCTTCACAGTAATGTCTGGTGGGATCTGGAGAATGGTCTGATGGAAAAATATATATTTATAGATACGTACACATACATACACACATACACACTCATACATACACACAGAAAGCAAAACATAACGCACCCTGCTCAAATGTATATTGTTTGGAGTGATTTGTCTATCAAAGAAAAAAAAGACCAAATTAAAAAAACAAAACAAAACAAAAAAAACCCCAAAAAAACCAAACAAACAACAAAACATTCACAGTTCCTCGACAGTAGTTAAAATTCCAGGTCAGCTACTGATAATGAATTATTTCCCCTGTACTTGCATGAGGTAGACATCCCAAGAGGATAAAGAAAACGGAACATTATGACAAACGCATTAAGTTTTTTTCCTTTTCTGAACAGAAGGCCCCTTTCTGTTTGGTTCTTCAGGCGACGCAGACAACTTACTCGACGAAGCTTCCTGTGGTGACCTGCCCGAGCGCTCCGAGATCTCCGACCTGCCTTCCTGAGAGTACGATGGAGACGAGAAGCCGTGCGTTCCTCCCCCTTCTCTCAGGAAGGCAGAAGTGGAAGGCTGTGGTTCGGCTTCGTGTCTTCCCTGAGAACTAGTGGGCTGCTGCGAGACAGTTTTATGGGGGCAGTTAGCCACCATGTGCATGATGCTCTGACAGTAATGGCACTTCTTTGGCTGCGGAGGTAGACTACATTCTTTAGCGTGGTGGTCGAGGCCACCACAGTTGTAGCATCTAAAAGCAAGCAGAGACAAGAGATGGAGTTATGCAATGCAGCGGCGAGCGGGAAGGTTTCCTGCGGGCCCGGGCGCGGCCCCACTAGAGGGCACCAGCTCTCCAGCCATCGCCGCCCCGCGTCCCGGGATCCCCGCGGGGATGGATGCTCCGGCTCGGCCGCTCCCGGAGCCAGGCCCGCCGAGGGACGCGGTGCTTGCAGCCAGGGGAACACAAGTCCGAGGAGGGACGCGGCTCCCCGCCAGGAGCTGGCGCTGCCCCAGGGCCCGGCTCCTCCGGCTCAGCCCGGGCACGGCGGGCCAAGGCTCCGGGCCAACCCTTCGCAACTGGAGACACGGGGTCTGTGACGGCGTTTAGGGGCTCGATTCGAAACAAACTCAGAGTCCTGTGCCCGTTTGTTTCCTCTGGGAAGTCCCCGCACAGGCGTGCCCGCGGTTCGGCCGGGACGCGCCTGGAGCCGAGGGGAGCAGAGCCCGCTCCAGCCGCACGGACCGGGCTTCTCCACACTGCTCAGAAACGGCTGCAGCCCGCAAAACATCCTCTATCTAGCCTTGTTAGCCAGGGGAGTCCTGAAGAATTCTCCAGCAGTTCCTTACCGAATCCTTTGTAACACACACCAGGAACACCAGTTATTGGATTACATTATTCTAACATACGATACAAAGAAATAATTACACGCCTTTGGCATGGTGACCTTATGTGCACCGCTGAGTTTTCCATTTTGGCTTCTTTTGTATGGTTTCTGTTTCTTTGTTTTACAAAACTTGTGCTGAATGCACAGACATTTCATTTATAATAATCTAACATGTTACTGGAAAGAACTAAACCATTTTTTGCTTGTTCATTTGTTTGTTTTCTTTCTCTTAACAACCAACTGATAAAAAAAAATATCACAAATACTTAGGTCTGTAGAGTCAACTAAGGATTACAAAAAGAGACTGTAACTATAACTATGTATGAAATACTGCAAATTGTTCTGGATCAAGCCCACACATTATTTTACATTTTCAGATTGCTGGAAAGTAACAAAGTCCCATTTTACTATTTCACCTAGTATTTAGTAGTCCCTGCTAGCTTATACAATATCGAGACGTTTAGTCCATGCAAAGCTTATGTACAGCTGGAGTTTCACCTACTGTATTTGCTTTACCTTGCAAAGAAATGCTATTGATAAAACCTGTGCAATTTTTAAAAAAGATTGCAAACACCAACATTAGTAATTCCACTCCAAGAAACAATCCCTGGCACCTCCCACTTCACATTTCTTCATCACTGGTATCGCAAGATACCGACCCTATCTTTC
Source organism: Regulus satrapa (assembly GCA_013396955.1). Lineage (NCBI taxonomy): Eukaryota > Metazoa > Chordata > Aves > Passeriformes > Regulidae > Regulus > Regulus satrapa. The sequence goes on from VWZN01016688.1 coordinate 277,792, forward strand.
ATTTCCAGTGACAAATGAAAAAACAGAACAAGTTGCTCATAGCATACTGCATGCCATCATGTCCTACAAGACTGACCAATAATTTAAAGAAGCTAAATAATGAACAGAACTTCATTATCCTTTCAGAAATTATTGTGATTTATCATCCCTAAATATGAGTAAGAAGAAACTAAGCCCAGCAAAATTAACTCTACACTACTACAACAACCACAACACCACAGTTTAGGTGAACTGGCTCCATTTTGATGTCAGCACTGCACTGAAGTTTGATGTGACTTTTCAGTGGAGTTTGAAGACTATGCTTACACTACTCTGTCTGCATATACTACAGACTAATACACGAAGAGACACACAGTCTTACAAAGCTTCCCTTGAATCACAAAGAAAATAACATGCACCAGCCCCATTATCACTTAGTATTGATTTCTCTAGCACAGGAAGGGAAATGACATACTAAGTACATTGTAAAATCCAAACATCCTGATCTAATACCAAAACATCAAGCTTTTTTCTCCTACAGTTTAAAAAAAAATAAAATCAAGTTATTAAACAGTATCTTCTCTGAGTACTTTTTGTCAAATAATTGCAGGTAATTGTAGTACTGAATGTATATGAACCCCACTTGACAGTATGTTCAGCATTCAGTCTTCCTAACTCGCATACAGCTGTGTTTCCACCACAAGCTTTCTAAATACCTTTTGGAAAAATTAATTAAGAATTAATTTGCAATTAGAGAAACAAAACAACAGCAACAAGTAAAAATCTTGAAGTGCGAAGAATCTGTCTCCTCTTAAAATAAATGCATCTAAGAAGTCACAGATGTGGTACTGATTGTAATTTATATTACAGAATTATGTTTATCACTACCTTTGTCATTGGTTTCTAGCAGTGCACTTGCTCCTGGGATAAACACAATCTAAAACAGTATACGACAAGAGTATGCAGACATTCTGGAAATTGTGGTTTTTACCTTAATTAGGGAAAATGGAATTTTATGGCTGTGAATGCACCAGCACATTTCTCCCTTGATATCACATCCGTTTAGAACAGTTTAAAAAAATAAGAAGTTTGAAAATAGGGTAAAGGGCCTCAGTAGCAGGGTAGGCAGTAGCCATGGACAAATCAATTTAATCAGTCACTATGGTATGCTCTGTGTTATCCAATTCAATGGACCATTTCACCTCACCACTCGGCAAAGAACCTGCCATCAGAGCCCTGCTTCCTCCTCAAGCAGCCTCTGTCACCCTCTGCATATATACCTGATCAATACATCCTATTTGCAAAATATTGTAATTCCTTGCATTTATTTGTCACTAAATGTCACTGTAAAAGAAAAACTCTATCAGAAGCTGTTGTCATTAAACTCTGATTTGGCTTTTTTGGGGATGTTTTTCATTACCAACCAAGTCAAACATCTGGGTAAAGTGTCACATTAGAGTGTGTATATATATATATGTGCCAGCCAGGGTGTGCCTGGACTTAGACAGGAGGGTGATATTTATTCACTTCTTTTAACTATTTATTCATTCCTTGTCAATCACTTTTACCAGGAGAACAGATCACACCTCACTCTGAAATGCTTTCCCTTTCCAAGTGATTTATCCCAAAACGGAAGTGGCCAGCCACCTCAGAGCCCACAAATAATGCATGGCATCATCCCCTGGCATTAAGGTATGGCATTAACCCTTTCACCCTGAGCGCTTCAGCCCTTTGCTCCTCTCTGCTGCATGTGCTCATGTTATGCCATCGTGAAAGACCACAGCGCAATGTGCGCAGGGGAGCTCACACATACACATCTCTACATATGCAAATACACAGAACAACACACAAGCTGAGTCCTGCCATGAAAACTGACCAATTCTCACTCAACTCTGCTCTTAGAAACTCCAGATTAGTGCAACCATTGCAAGTATCTCTTCACTTCTGAAGCACCACGGAAAGAAGGCATGTTAACTTAAATACGAGTTTATATGTAAATTCTATCATGAGAAGAATATAACACAAAAAGCCCTTAAACGTGCAATTATAATGGAATCAGCCCTCACAAAGAACAAAAGTAAGAAGGATTTGTTAAAATAGGATTGTCTTTCTCACAGTAGGCTTCCTTGATTTGCTAGCTAGCTTCAGGCTCAAAAATATAAAGAGACTGCAATTATCCTAACGGGAAATCCTTTCTTCTCTATAGTACTGACAGGAAGGTGAATCAGGGTGAGGTTTTTTTTTAATATAAAAAAGATTAACATCTTAATAGAGGAACACCTTGAGGAACTTGTCTAGCACTATATTTCAATACTCTAAAAAAACCTGTAACATTAATACCTACCAATGAAGAAAGAAGAGAGGATATAGCAAGGTTAAAAAAACCTCCTAAATTCCCCTTCACTATGGATTTTTGACTGCATATAACTATCTATACATATTAAAGGAAACACTAAGAAGCAGAAGTGTACAGATTCCAACATAAACTACGCTGTACTCATTGCAAGAAGCTGATGACTGAAATTGATTACAAGTACTCAATTTCACAACCAAATAATACCATCTAGTCTTTAACTTTTTTTCCCTCGTTCCAGCAATCAGATACTCCTGCTCAGGAAGCACACCCCAGCCACAAACTTTTAAAAACAAGAATACCCTTGCCTTGCAAATATGTTTTCCACAGTAACAACTCAGATGGGTAAAGCAGCACTAGTTAGAGTAAAAACAACTGCTTGTGCTTCTTTAAGCTGCTTTATAATATAATTTAGGTGATAACCCAATACCTATGACAAATAGAGAATAATATGTGCAATCCCAGATTGTTATCTCTTGAGACAAAAAACTGTAAAATTACCCTAGTGACTGACCTGGGGGAGGGGGAACAGGGAACAATGGGTTAAACATAATGGGTTATCTAACAGGGATAGGAAAGGGAGGGAAGGGGGCACAGTCAGAGGAAGACTCAAATAATTCACCAGGATATATCCCTCACCAATTCCTCTTTTGTTCTTTCTTTCTGAATACTATCAGACTAAAAAAAAAAAAAAAAAACAAAAATAAAAACAAACAAACAAACAACCCCCCCCAACACTTAAAAAAAAAACCAAACCAACAAACAAACAAATTATTGGCTAACAATACTCCATCTTGCAACATTAATGCCTCGAAAAATGGCATGGAATTCTAGCGTGTGCATGTGAGATGCTGTTACAACACACTGAATGCAACTGTGCAGTTAAAGCATAAAGGAAATGTTTAAAATCATACCTAAATGTGCTGTCCTTTTCAGCTATTCCTTTCAAAACACACCTAAAGAAAGGATGGAACAGGCAGCAGATCACTTCAACTATTCTGTTTTGTAACCAGCTGTAAAGGGATGTTAAACTACCCACGATCTAACAGAAAAATGCACCTTAATCATAACTAAGATTTTTACTGTTTAAAGCTTCAGTGAATGCCTTGAAAAGACGGCGATGAAACAGTGCAAAGGGATGCTTCTCACTACCTGGATGAGAGGCTTACAGAAGTTCAGGGTAGAGTGTGCTTGCTCAGGCACCACCTGGGAAAAGTGAGAAAGACCTCTAACACTTCAGCAGGGCTGAAAGGATCTTCTGGACTGTCAAGGATCTGCTAATTTCAAGTTGTCTTTGTTGCAATTTGAAAAGCCAAGCAACCTGGTCCAGTGGAAGGTGTCCCTGCCCATGGCAGGGGAGGTTGGAACTGGATGGTCTTTAACTCTCCTTTCAACCCAAAGCATTTTGGTGAGCTAACAAGACTCACAGAAGACGACTGGAAAGTACACTCTGCTCATGCCCCTCTCAAAGGGAAATGGATGGGACATTTCTGCTCATATGTACATTGCTGGGGTCTACCCCATTCTGGTTATCAACTTTAAATTCTTAAGCTGTAGCTGAATGCAGGAGAGAATACAGCTACCTTTGAAAACACTCTAAAGAAGTATTAGAATTCAAAGTAGTGAATCCTGAAATACTACTGAAATAATATTGACGGTCAAGTGAATTATCTTGTTTAATAAACTAGAGAAAGGAGTATTTATCATCTTCAGAAGCATTTATGGCTTGTCCATCAAGCAGGCTTACAATGAAGCAGAAAACCTCACTAGCACCCTCATTTACCGATCCATGAGAAAAAAAAAAGTTTAATTTTAAAACTGTGTTTTTAATCAAAAATGTTGTAAAACAGCGTATTATCAATAGAGAAAACAGCACACTGGTGCCACATTTAGGTTTGTGTTGGTCCTGTGAGTATTTGCTACCCTGAACTCCTCGTTCATGCAAAACACTGCACAGAGGCGACATGCTGGGAAAGTTAATTGCAGGCTGGCATTCTCCAGTGAAATTCAGCTAGAAAATTTCCTGTGCTTTACTAGCTTTTAGAAATATATAACAGAAATATATATTTTTTAAAAAAACCAAACCAAACCTCTCAAAGAAAAAAAAAAATTAAATCCAATAAAAATGGATTTAATTCACCCATCTATTTGTCCTGTGAATCCTACAACTCATGATAATGTATCAGAGATCCAAGACTTTCAATTTTGAGAGAAAAACAAGGTCCCTCCATTTTTTAAAGCATGCCTTCTTTCATCTTACAGATAGCCCCAGGACGCTGACACAAACCCACACTGTCTGTGAGGCTTCCAATAACACACGGTGGAATATTGATGACGTTTACTCTTGTTACAAATAAATAAATAAATATGCACTGTTGTAAACTCATCAGATCGACTAGTTGGTTTTTTTTTTTTTTTTTTTTTGGGGTTTTTTTTTTTTTTTGTGGTTAGTTCTAAATCAATCTATTTTCCCCAGTGTATCACAGAAGTAATATCAATAGGTTACGGTCTTTTGTGACTCGGGCTTCCCCTCCCCCCTTTCCCCCAACAAAGAAGCTGACAAACAACGTGAGGCATTTGCCAGATAAATCAGGCCTGTCAGGATAAAATTTAGCTTAAGTTGATGAGGAAATAAAATTGTTTAAAATCTGCTAATACAATTTTCCTGGAAGGTGATGTGGCTTGGTTTTTTTTTTTTTGTTTTTGCTTTTTTTTGGGGGGTTTTTTTTTGTGTGTGTTTTTGTTGTTGTTGTTTTGGGTTTTCTTACAACCAAGAACAACAATGAAACAGAAAGGTGGTTCAAAATGCACAAAAAGCAGCTTTTCGTCCACAGAAATGGAAAGGAGTACAGAGGGAGCAGATATTAAAAAAAAACTTCAACGACATCATTTCCATTCTTCCTTTCCACCAAACCTTATCTCTACTATCCACTCAGTTCCCTTAACAGGCATGGAGGAAAATTGTTTTTCACACAATCACACAAAAATCCTTAGGAAATGCATCCTCATGGAGGAATGATTTGGATGCATTTTCATTTATTACAACAAAAGGTGCTTTTTTTTATATTAAGAGCTAAATGTCCTGAAATAACAATTTACAAAGTGAAGTCTTTTTTTTCTAAATAACATGAAAGATGGTTTTGCTCCTATAGTATCAAAACAGCATGGAAAGAATGTGTATATTTTAATGGCTTTAACCCATCCAGATAAAGCAGATACAAAATCAGCAATGGTTTAAGGAAGTTATGTTTAAACAGTCATATATCACACATTTCAAACATGAAATGTTATACCACAATTTCAAGTAAATCTACTACTGTTAATCTTTTTGCACCATGAAACCACACACGCAAATACTCTCAACTACAAATTTCCCTCGTAAGCTTTAAATTTCTCTGGGAATAATAAAAAGAAACCAGTTTTCCCGACAAGAATAGCTCTGTACGCAGTAATTTTTTTAAAATAGTAAGTATTTCCCACAGTTCGTGCTGGTGGAAAGGCTGCCTGGCTCTGCTCTGGGCATTGCTGCTGCGTGTACCCACGTGTGCAGCCCTGTGCCAGAGCCAGCTGGGGTGCAGCACTGCGCGGGCGCAGGGGTGGCCAGAGCTCAGCAGCCCTCTTAGGCTGCCTGTGTCTGAAAGCCCTGCTCCGTGCCCCTGTTTACAGAAGCCTAGCTCGGTAACACTAGAAGCCTTTCACAGAGGTGGCTTGAGCCTCCTGGCCATGTGGATAAGGATGCACGCTGCATAAAACCGGCTCAACTCTTTCTGGGTCAGTGAGGTGCTGGTCATGAGCTAAGAGGCATGCCTGACCTTATCTGCCTCTCAGCAGAGCTGGTCCCAGGGTTTCCACTGATCCACTGATCAGTTAATCCACAGATGAGATAAAAAGGCACTAGGTAACTGGGAATCAGTCGTTAAAAATTGCCTCTTCCATTTTGTTACTCATTTCATCACAAACATTAGCAGAAAATATAACAAATACAAAGCAAATACAAGTGACACCAACTCACAACAGCAGGAAACAGCAAATGGCATCCTGGCAGTAGGCTGGAGCACTGAAGCAAGCCATGGTAGAGAAAGAGGAAGAAGGCTGCTCTTGAAGTTCATAACCTATTCTTCCTCCCCAGATACCAGTTTAGAGAAGTATGACCTTAGGTACCTCAGTTAAATCAGTATAATGCACAAAATTTCAGAAATATCCCATGACAGGAGTATGGACTGACTTAGATCCCTACCCTTGAAATGGATTCTCCTATTATATACACTGAATTAGATGACTTGAATGAATATAGTCTTCACGAGTGTCAAGGATTGCAGGATTTGACCAGCAGCTCACATTTTCATTACACTCCTCAGAAGCAAAAGGATGGTTACTGCCTGACACACTCTATGAGGAGACCATGCCAGCTATCTCCATAGGGGTTCTTTCCAGAGCTCATGGCACTGATAAAGTCACATCACATGAATCACACAGAGGGCTTCCTATCCCTCTGTGCAGAAATGCAGAAAAAAGGGCATCAAACATGATGCTTGGTTTTGCCCGAAACAGCACCTGTAAGTTCATGCATTCAATACCCACAAGAACAATTAAATCATTCAGATGCTCTACAGTCACCCTTTAATGGTAAGGAAAAAATCTGCATTGCTCTGATTGAACTGACTGAGAAAGGAAGTAGTTACCTTATTCACTTTTCTGAACTTGCATCTCAAGATGTCTAAAATGGACTTGCTTCATATATTGACATTATTACTAAATGGCTGGGCTGAGCATTTTCTATAACACATTTTTAAGAGGCTTTTGGCATCTTAAAGAACAGAAAATTTTGCAACTTTTCACATTAAAAAGTGGAAGCAACAGTAAAGCATGAAAAGAGGATTTTGTCTGCAACAGGATTAAGCCTTATGTATTAAAGCTTTTAATTCCCACCTGAGGTAGGTATTCTTGTTGTCCCACTCTGCCTGATCCCTGAGCATTAAAAGATAAATAGTGCCATTTTCTACTATTCTGCTGTATATCACCACTGGATTTATCCTCATTGTTAATTCTCACTATTAATTGTGTACATAAGAATAAAAAGCACATTTATGCATATAAAAATTACTGTTAATTCAGAATTTGGTGTTTCCTTTTTCCTCATTTGGCCTCAGGATGGCAAATCTCATGCACATGTTTAATACTTGTTTCTCTGAATTTTGTTAATTATGTTAAAAATAATGGAACACATAGAATACATAGTTTCCCTCTATGTGGTAAACTAGATCACTTTATCCCTCTTGGCTGGGACTATGTATATTAAGTGACATCACTGCAGTAAAATTATAACAATGAAGTTAATAAAGTTTTCTTAAAATTGCTAGCTCCTAGAAACAGAGAATCTTCATGGTCTTAGTTCTGATCTCAGTCACAAGGGTGCAGATCCTGAGCAATTTTGATGAGCTTTCACAGAGCTTATTTTCTGTTATCTTTAATAAAGTAACACAGAAAATTTCCCACTGTGTATGAATTCTGAAAAGTCGCACTGCAGTAGCTAAGGCTGGTTGCAGAGGTCAGGTTGATGCAAGCTGTGAGGCCACAGAGCAATGTAGGCTGAAGCTCCTTCATTCCACCTGTAAATCTGTGTTTCCTGGTTGATGTAACATTTGAAAGCAGAACACAGCATAAATCACAAAGTTTAAAAAAGAAAACCAAAGAATTATGGCAAGAGTGATGCATCTTCTGCCCATTTTTGCTCAGCCTTTCATCCTAACAAAGAATGAATAATTTCAAAATTAAGGATGTTTATAGGCCAAAGATCAGTTTTTCTGTCGGGACTGAAGAACTCTTGAATTAGGAGACTTGATAAAACAGAAACACTACACTTAAATGTTTGAAAGCAAAGAACAATTCAGATAAGAGCACCCCAGTTGTGATCATGGCAGGGGAAGAGCAGATTACGAAATGGACATCGAGTAAACCTGCCACAGGAAAACACAATGGATATATTCACTGAACACAGCACAACCTATTTCCTGTAGTTTTGATCAGAAATTCATACCCAAGCCTCAACTTCAATTATGGAAGCCCTGAATTGGCAATTTTGAAAGCAGTCACAAACCAGAGGAATGATTAATGCCAGCATCGTGTCTGTGTCTTAACAATTAATTTACACTCTGAACCAAACAGCCCTCCAGTTATCCAGTGGCACTCACTGTGCCAGGCAGGAATGTTGTACATTAAGAGTAGAAGTGCATGGAGGCAGAAAGGGCAGCATATTTCAATGCAAGCCCACAAGTTGCTAGTGATAAATCAAGACCTCTGCAGTCACTTAGTGAAGTGTGCAAAGGCCACCGGAAGGAATTGGGGAATGGTTACAAGTTCTTTCAATTTGGAAGGAAAATCTGGACTTCCAGTAAAATAAAGGATTACTCAGTTATGCTGGTAGCCTGTCTGCTCTCCTCGGATCCCAGGCTCTGGGGCACGTTAGAAGACACAGAAAGGTGACTGTGACATACTGCAGGGGCTAGGAATGGAACATATAACATGTCAAATCCATAGGACTTCATTAGCCCTGACTGAAACTCAAGTTTCTTCCTCCTTTAATGATTATTTACCACACTGCTACAAGGTTATGGAGACAATTCTTACTATTCATTGAGCAGTTAATTATTCTAGTGACAGATCTCCTGCAGCAGGAAAGATTGAGAGTATCTTTCTGCCCCAAGACCTTAAAATATCACAGCTGGGGCAGCAGATTTGAACTCACAGCTAGACAGCAAACTGAATTTATTCTTTTCTTCATTCTGCATAAACACTCAGTGCTAGAGGGAGGAGGGAGTTCACTGGCAGGCAGCATGAGGGAGCACAGCTTCTCAGCATCAGGCTGGAGCAGGGCCACTCCCATCCTGCCAGTGTCCTCCACTGGCAGTGTCCTTTCTCACAGCTGCTCCTGAGGGGTGGCACACGGGTGGCACAATCCTTAGTGTGCACGATAACAAATTGGACTAGGTGTCAGTGCTGGATATCTGTGTCACCGCACCATTGTAAAAACCAAACCATCAATCTCAGAAGCTGCTTTGTAGCTGAACTCTTCGCCCTCTGCACCTCACGGAGTCCCAGAGCCTCCATCACTGCCTGTCCTTGTCAGATACAGTCTCCCCCATATCTTGTCCTGCTTCCATCACTGGATGTAATGCTCTTGGAACTGGTCACTGACCCTCGTTCCCTAGAGAATGAAGATGAAAAACTACAATCTACTAATCCCTCCTTCAAAAGGGTGAACAACCATCTGAAGTTTACAGCAACCTCCTCATGGAGGGAAGATTTGCATTAGAACTTGTCTTTCTCACTGGGGGAGGTATGTGGTGAACTCGGGCACCTTTTGAGTAGGTTAGAAGTGTGCTCACTGGCTTGGGCCACACAAGTGAAGAGGAGAACTCAGAAGCCGGGGGGCAGAAGGACTCAGCTGTAAAATCTAGAGCACAGAGTTGCTGCTGTCCAGTAAAAAACCCAGCTGACACAAGACATTGACAGCTAGTTAAATTTGGCATTTGAGTCCCTGGCAGCACCTAAACATCTAGGAACCAAATGCCTTTTGTGAGGCTGGAAATAGTCACACCTGAACAGTGTTAGCCATAGAGGACAAGGGACCAGACCTTTAGAAATCAGTCACTTCCTACAATATTCCTGGAACTTCCAGGAACAAATCAATTGTTTATTAAACCAACCTCACTTTTGAAAATCTTTAAGGACAGAAAGCTTTGCTTCTAAATCAAGATCCCCTCATCTCTCCTCCTTACAAACCATTTATTCAAAATATTCACAATTCCTGGAAATACACAATTTCACATAACCACAAAATGAAGGCAGACTGTGTCTGCCACCCAGCACAGCCCACAGACTTCCCTTATGAAAAAGTCTCATCCTTCCTAGGCTCAAAAGCTGGTGACAGAAACTTCTTTCACTGTCACAGGCAGCCTGTGTGAAACAGCTAGGTATAATCAAACTTAATACAGTTTGTATTAAACTAGTTATTTAAATTATATACCTATTAAATGAAGTATTTAAATGCTAAAGTCCCACTGACCTCAAACGTAAGCGAGGTCCTCATAGCTTAGAAGATCTGAGTCTGTGCCCCTCAGGATTATATTTGGTACACGAAGGAAAGTTATGGTACCATAAAGTACAACCATATGGTGATCAGGCCCCACAAGTTGCCATTCACTGAACTAGCACAGGAATCAAGCACATTCTCAACAATGCATAAAATACCTGATTTTGAAACTGTTCTCTTTTTACAGCTATTTTATCACTGTCCAACTATTATCATGAAAAGTCATAGACAAGTTGGGAAAAGCAATTTTAATTACATCAGAAACATTACACAGAAAATGGGGGCTTATCATGAGCTTAATTGGACTTCACATAAATGCTGGAATCCCCCCCCCAAGTCTTTTACACTTCCCTGTTGGCAGACAGCACAAATTTCAGAATCAGATGAAGAAAGCACATACTTTCTAAAAGATAAAAAAAACTGAACTAGAATGTCCTCAAACTACCATGCTTAGATTTCATTCCAGTTTCCTGCAAAGCTTTGCACAGCGAGTGTGTCACCACTGCTTGCTGTCTTGGCAGCATCAGGAGCAGTTCCCAGGGTGCCCTTCTGTTTTCATACTCTGTACTGCAAAACAAACCAGCAACAGTGTGCTGTGCCAGGCAGAATGCAGGGAGTGTCAGGGATACCACTCCAATGCTGCAAACCATCCAGAACCATCAGCAAGTGACCAGGAATCCAGCTCAACTATTTTGCACTGCAGCCACAGCCTTCCCTTGGGTAAAAAATGAGTGGAAGACAATTACGGAGTAAACAGCCCCTTTTTCAAGAAGAGTGCTTCCAAAGGCTTACGATCTACTTTCAAAAACTCCTAAGGATGATCCCTGTTATGATCCATGCAGTCATTAAAATGCTATCCAATTCTCAAAGGAAAAATTTTCAGTTAATTCACTTACTTTTTTTTTTCCCCCAATTTGTAGCATTTATTTAGCTTGCTTCATATCACACCTCCAGTTTTGAGTCAAAATCATAAATCACTGCACTGGCACAACTGTGGGTGTGATAAACACTGTCAGGAGGTGGGAGGGAGTAGATTAAGCAATGAAATTCCCTCAATTGTCCTCAAACACTCTTGCAGAGGAATTATAATGTGGAACGGGCACACTGTCTGAGGTTTAACCCTGGTCACAGCATACATATAGCTTTCACACAAATCTATACTGGATTTCTATCTGGATTCATGAATTTGTCAATATCATACTATTCCATCTGATTCCCACCAGTTGGTTATGTGTATGGGAAGAGTGGATGAATGAATCCCACACTCCAAGTCTAGGCAGAAGATGCAGATGTTCAAATTTGTTTTGTGTTGCTGTGGCTGAATTTCCTTTCAGTTAGAGACAATGAGCTGGAAAAGAACCTCATTTACAAGAAGTAGCTGAGCTGTGTGCTCTGAGTTAAATACACTCTAAATATAGTGCACAGAGATGCATAATATCCCTCCTCTAAGGAAATAGTTTTTACACCATTCTTTTGCATATTTCCCATAAATCAACCAGCCCTATTTCAAGTTAACAAATGCTTTTTTAATGAACTGTCCTTCCACTCACACAGAGCATAGCTGGGGCATTTCCCACTTCATGCTCACGCAAATTGCAGCTGGACATATGCTTTTACTTGCAGCCTAACTATTTTCCTTCTACCCCTTCACGGGTTCTGCCTTGCTGTGTTATTCTTTCTTCATTTTCCTACCACTGCAATGCTTCATGTGGAAGCACTGCACCTGTCACAGCTCAGCAAGAATAGTTCTCTATTTTCTTTTTGAGGCTATTGTTAAGGTAGGACTTGAGTCAAAAGCTGCTGCTCATGGACAGACCAGCAGCTAAAAAGGGAGAGGAGAAGGGAATGTCAATGGTTTGTCACCAATTAGATGAGATGACTTCTCAGCTCAATTTATTTTGCCTGTAGTTACCTCAATTGCAGTGGGCAGGAAACCTCTGAGAGGAGCTTGGCAACTTTGACATGTCTGTCAAATTCACAGTATTGTGAATTTGTAAAATTACTGCATTTTATAATAGTTATGGCTATGATTACAGGACTGATGCATATAGTCAGAAACTCAAGCGTCACACTGAAGGATATTCCTGTCTGTGTAAGAGAGATAAAAAGGCAGCATGAAGGGGCCTTAAAGGTGGGTCAGAAAGCTGAACAACAGAGTAAGAAGAGGGATAAACAAGAAGAGGTTCATCGACACCAAGCCCCTTATTAAAGGCATGGGAGGCCATCATTAATGGCAATGTCTCACCAGCTGGAAAAGCCTGGAAGGCACAAAGCAACTGTTCAACCCTGGTGAGGCTGATGCCAACCTTTCAGCAGCATGCTCAAGAGGAAGCGTGTCCCATCACAGCATTTCTGCTCAGCTCACCAAGGAGGAAGCTCAGTAGAGCACAAGCTAAAGGCCTTCCTATATGAGACTACTGACACTGCCAGGATAACTATGAGCCAACAACATCTGCTGGTTTTATGGTATGCAAGCTTAATTGCTTAACTTCAGGAGCAGTATTAAGTTTTGCTCCACTGGTGAACTCAAAATTCATGGTCAAAGGCAGCCAAGGTGGCCAGGTTTCTTGTAGTGAGTTCATCTGTCATGCAGGGCAACACTTGCTCCATTCTGTGGAATGTCTTGAACACTTCTGCAGCAACAATAGATCTATCCTCGCTCTGTAAATTATCTTAGCTCTTTACCACAGATTTAACTGCTCAAATGCTTATCTTGCAGATAAAACAGCTTTGAAATTAAATTATCAACTTTGATACTCATCCATAACAATTGATTTTTATTCAAAAATGGGACACCATAGAGGATGCTTGGGGAGGACCTTTAAATGTGTCAAAGAAGAGACAAAGAACCCGATTTCTGCAAAATGCAGGGTTAATTCCCATGCCTTATTACACTCAACAGCATCGAAGTTAACAGGCCAACATACCTGTTGACACACCACTGACTCTCTAGAGCAAAACTTTTTAAATGGTTATTATCTGCCACGGTTACCTATGCTATTATCTAAGAAATTTTGAGGCTCTGAAAGCTTAATGCTTTGCAACAGAATACACTTACATGTATCAAGATCCCTTTTAGCTTCCAAGTGTATTAAAGTTTTGAGGTTTTCATATCAGAAATGCTAGTGGCAACATTTCTAGGGCCTCCAATAATTTCTGCTGTTTCTGAATCCAGCCTCTAATATTACCATGACACTGGAGTAAACAATATTTGACTGCAATTCTAGTTTGTTGACAGGATTTAAAAAAATATATATTTTAAACAGTACTTGGAAATAGTACTTAAAAACAATCTAAACGCTACCACTCTGTATCTTTGAGAGATCATCAATACCAAATGTGCTTACCACACATCTTAGGCCGCTCTTGCCGCGTGTGTTTAGAGCAGTGCTCCCTTCGGTCTGGCTCCAAAGTTAAAGCATCTGAAGTGTAAATTGTGTGTGACACAGCCAAGGAAACCCACTTTACTTTAACCTTGCTAATGGCGAGCCAGATGGAACCGCTGAGGCCACCTATTGTTCGGGTTTGCATTTTTGTGTAATGCCATGGTGTAGGTCCATAGGGCCTCATGAATTCCCCTCCTCTGAATATATACTGTGCTGTTAAAGGCACTGAAAGGATCAAGCTCTGCTCTGAGAGCAGCTGGCTTTGTATTTTTTAATGGTTGTTAGCAGCAGCAGCAGGTCCATTCTACTCCCCTATTCTTCCTCTGCCCTTCTTAAAATCCTGATCTGTCAGTTCTTGAGGGAAACCAAACCCTAACTCTGACCTATATAGCACATCATACATTACCTCAGGGTCATTACCCCAAATATTCATCAAAAGTCTCAGATTCTCCCTCCCTTGCAGCCTCAGACCCTGCCCCACCAGTCCTTAATCACACAAGTAATCACCAGTGACTTCATCAACAGCCAGGTTGTAATTTCTTTCCTACCAAACCCAGGTAACCTGTGACTGCATCATTCTCGTTAATGACCACTGCCTTCTGAAAATTTGGTCAAATTTCCCTGTCTTGACCTCTTTTGTGCCTTTAAGATGAAAAAGGAAATAAGAGGAGTTTGAGCAAAGACAGCCCACAGCAGATGACTCAGCCTGAGAAATAAAGGGATGCTTGCAAATTGTTACACGCCAAGACCGGTTTGCACAGTATTTGTGATGTAGAAGATGATACCTCCAAGTGCCTGTGCAATGATGCAGAATTGTCAAACATTTGCTGATGAAAAGCCGCAACACATGACTTAACAGAGGTAATAGAAAACCCACAAGACTACAGCTGGCTGCCTAGCAGGTTTCCAGTTGCTGTGCAAGATAACATAATTTTGGAAGAGGGGAGTACTGTTCTCCCAGTGTACTCCAGCTGTGGTGTATGCTGTTCTGCACAGGATGAGAAAAGCACAAAGCCATCTCTCCAGTCCTTTCTACCCAATGGGCCTGCCATCAGGAAAGCAAACTGCATCTCAGGAAAAGGAAGCAGCAGCCAGGAATTACTGAATTGCACCACTGAGCACCAAACAATGTGTCTCCCTCTTTGCAGAGGACTTTGACAGTGCAGTTAGCACAACCTGTGAATGGCACTAGAAGGATGCTGCAAACAATTATCTCTTCTTACAGAAACTGCACAAAGGCTTTGGCAACAATGACGCTGATCAGGCTATTAAGGTAGCTGAGAAACCATAATCAATACTTTAGAGAAAATTGCCTGATCTGTTCAAAGTGGCTTGCTTTTGCACTACACTGGCAGAGTAAGGAAGGGAAGGAAATCCTACTACCTGGGTCAGTGGCTCATCTGATAGAGGAAATATGCTACTCATTGAAATATATTATAGCCCTGCCATTCCCAGTTAGTCTGTGTGCCGTCAGGAAAGGTAGTCAGGAGGCACCTGAAGCTCAGCAGTGTTCAGCCTGCTCTAGGCATGAACTGGAGTAAAGAATCAAGGACTGGATTATTTATCTTCTTTCCCCAAACTGTTCCAGATGCTGTCAAAAGAGTCGCCTTCACTGTTCTACAGGCTCCCCAAAACCAGCAAAATTCCAGCCAAACTCTTTCCTGTAACCTGACACAAAAACTTCAGGGCAACCATGGCTGGCAGGCAAAGGGGAAGACCAATCTGCCCCAATGTTCCCCAATAACGAAGGGCAACCACAGGAGACACACCAGCAGGAAAGGCAGCACATGATAACTTCTGCTTTTCCCCACAAATGCAAAGTTTAAATGCTGTCCCTTACCCCTTTATCTTTTACATAAATAGTAGGGGGCAACTTAGGAAAGTTATTTTTAGTTTGAATATTTCCTTAATATGGTTGTCCTTAAAGGCTGTCTATATGGTAGTGCTGGCATCAGTGGGAGATGCTGCACAAGGCACAGAACTTTTATATTCACCATGTTGTTAAAACCATTTCTAATTCTAAATAATAAATTACAAGGGAGCATGGGAGATTCAAAAACAAGTAAGGCTCAGTAAATTATTTCTCCCCCATTTCAGAGTTCATGTCTTGGACTTTCTTTTAACTAATAATTTCCATTTGAACATTGTAACAATTCACTTTTGAAGGCCAGACTACATTTCCATTGTCTAAGAAAATGATCTAATTAACAGAATACTAGATAAAGTAAATAATAAAAATAAGGCACAATTTGGAACTAATAAACTAACACTGCACTTCGTCCACTTTTTCTAATTTTCCCATGTCTTCTCTATTAGCAGGATGCAAAGCTGCCATAAATATTTTGAGACTGGACAGGATTGATTACCATTGCCTGCAGTTCTTATGCCCTTTTTTCATGAACATTCTTTAGTCCTAAGTCCATATCTCAAAGCAAAAGCTGTTAATAACCCTGGACTGATGTGACGCTCAGTACTTTAGCACCCTAGGATGGAGATTATGTGCCCCCCTTGATTTCAGCATGTTAAGCTTCCTTGAAGCTTTGTTTCTTTCAGAGGCAGCTGTCTGCATTTCCATACCTTACCCTGCCTCTTGCCACCAGAGCTTAAATCACATGCATACCAGTTAGAAAAAATAGCTGCAAAATTATTTTTCCTATGAAATCTGGCTGAATTAATTAGTTCAGCTGGTAACTTTCCTCTGTTGATGATGACAAGAAGAAAACCATAAGCTGTCTTACAGAAAGGGAAGGCACCAAAAAATCAGGACTTTAGCTGCTAGTACCACATTCTTTGTACAAAAGGAACTCTGAATAACATTAATATCAGTCCAGATCATTACCACACACACACACACACACGCACACACACACACACACATATATATATATATATATTTAATGAACTGGTTGTTTTTTGGGGGTTTTTTTAAAGACACCTATTCAATTTTCTGAGTAACTGAGGGTGATTGAAAGATTCACAGTAATGCTAGTTTACTATCTCAACATTGCAAAATAGCATTTTATAACTTAAGTTTTATACTTGAGCAGCATTTATGAATCCTTTGAAAACTCACTGATTCCAAGCAAAGATTAGGAAAACACACATATCTGGAAATACCAGGGAATATATATTTCCCTTTTTTTGGAAGCCTGGAAAACACTACATTGAGTGAATTGTAGACCAAGTTTCTCAAACTTACTGACACTTAGGTCTGTCTTTCAGCATTACAGTACTACTAACTTTAAGTGTTGATTCTATATAATCCTTCCCGTTTGGTGAGAAAACTTCCTTTGAAAACCTGAAACAATAACTTCTTCTGTATGACATACAAATACTCTGTCATTAGTGCATGTGGTAAAATCAGATGGAAAGAATACGGTTTCTGTTACTGCATGTGAAATTGATGTTATTTTTTTCCTTATCACAAAGTAGGGAGGCTACAACTTTAGTACATTTTCCAAAGTGAAAATCTGAAACTGCAACATCCTTCAGATAATATGATTGATGGGAAATAGCAGAACACTACAACAGGAAATGCTACTTTTAGTACGTATCTCCAATTGTCTTCACATCTTCGTTCACAGCCCTTCAAACTAATACAACAGAAGCAGAAGAAAAATTAAAGAGACTGTTAAGCGGAATCTTGCAGGGAAGGAAGAGCTGCGATGACACCACACGCTGACTCCTCCACGCCTACTGCTTGCATTTTGCAAGTTTTGAGGAGCAGCTGGCTGAAAGGCAGGAAGGGAAACTGAGAAATGACCACTGCATACTTATTAAAACGCCAGACTAAAAGTTAACAGTGAATCAAGCCTGAGCACTGCAGCTTACAAGGGGCTGCTCTCCAGCCCCACAGGCGTTGTCAGGCACAGAGCTGAGGAATGCCGCTTACCTTCCCAGTCAGCTGCCAACTTCCTGGTACTGTACAGTTTCAGAGACAGGTTAATGGTGTGGTGCCACCAAAGCATCTAAAATACGTAGGATTGCTTTTTGCATCCTGTTTTCATTCCCTGGCCAGGAAAACCACAAGCTGCAGCCCTGCTAAAAAGCACAGACCATGGCTCTTGTGGGGAGCCGTGTGCAGCGGGATCTACTCGCAGTCTGACAGAGGAAGCTCAAATAGAAAAGACCTTGCCTGGGACACTCCCCAAACCCTCTGCGAGGTCTTGCTGATGCCTAATTATACCTCTGGCCTTTTGGAGGCCAAACCCAACTCCCTGCTGGGTTTTGTGTTCCTGACACTTTCCTCCCATGAACCCCGCTGGCTCTTAAATCACCACCTGCCACCAGTGAGGGCAGGCTTCCTATCGCTCTTAGCACAGAGGCCAAAAAGCTGCCTCCAGCAGGGAATGCCTCTGCCACGTTGAGCAGAGAGCACAACATGTTTCATGCCGAGCTGCCCGTAGGGTTTCGCACTCCAGATAAACCCACCCAACGCGGAGCTGTTACCGAGAGGCGTCCCCCATTCTGTCACCGCTCTATCCGTTTGCTGCTCGGTACCTTTTTATATATATTTTTTTTTTCCCCAGGATTAGTTTTTTCTCAGTTACGCTCACTGAAGTGGCTCTCTGAGGAATTAGATCGGCACCGGTGACCCTGCAGGCAGAGGACCACAAGGCTGGCTGTGGGTGCAGGGGGGCCACAGCAGCTGCCCGGCCACAGTAATTTGAAACTGCACCCTGGCAGAGACCTGACTCCAGAGTCAGGGGCAGCATCCCTTCCTTTTAAAGTCACAGTTCCCCTTCAGGAAAAAATAATAAATAGGGATTCAGTCTGCTAACACAGTCCAGAACCTTGGAGATTCCCATTACTTCAGCTTGTACAGCACAATGCAGAAAAATCAACAACAGCTAAAAAAACTCATGTGTTTTGTACTTAAAGAAGCATCGCTTTCTGAAATTTACATAATTTTCAGCTTAATGGTGCCTCTCTAGCAGTTCTGGATGAAGAATTTTGCTGCAATTGTTGGGGAGAGTTTTGGCAAACTTAGATCAGATGTAATTAAACACCAGCTGTGTTTAATTATTTTATTATATTCCTTTATTCCACCAAGGAATGTAAACATGTGATGAGGAGAGCCCCAAACCCAGCTATGTATTAATGAACACAGGCATAAGATACAGAACCAGTGGATGAAAGTTTACACTCTAGATATTCAATATATTTGATTAACAAGCACATATAAAGGAAAAAAACTCTGGATGTTCAGTGCCTACATTGACAATAACCTAGAGGTACTCAACTTACCACATGTTTAGGAACACTTACTGATGCAAGACATTTTAAGCTAACCCTCAAATCTGAACGAAATCTGTCTTGAATACCTCTAAGAAAGAGTATGGCCTAGGGTTGGGCACATCTTTCTTTCAGAGAGGCTCTTTTCCCTTGTGGAAAGAGACTGCGGCATCTGCAGAATTATCCTAGTGTCACATTCTGCCAAACAGCTCTCCAGGGCTGTGACTATTAGAGCACCCTCAGGAGAACTCTCCTGGCCACAATGCTTGACCATCTCAGCAGTTTCAGCCTGTGTTTGGCAGTGTCATGAGTGCTGTCTGAAAACCAAGAGGGGAAATTTCACAAGTGCCTGTCTTGTCAGAAGAGCCCAGTGCAGCCCATCCTCTCCCAGCGGGGAGCACCCTGGGACTCCAGTCACAGGACACCTACAGGGGAGCCTGGCTCTCAGCACCAAACCACTGCCTCAGGAGATAATCAGTGCAGCCACAGCTGTGCCACTGTGCATTTGTGCTGGCTTTCACAGATACTGTACATCCCCATGCATGAAGTGAGTGTCTGGATGGCGATAAGGTGAGCCCCCAGCCTGCCCCGGCAAAAAGATGTATCCCAGCCAAGCAGAGCCCTGGCCAGCCAGGCACTCTGGACTGTGAGTGCAAAGCACTCAGTGACAACCTGTGCTGCCTTCCCTCTTGATCAGCTCGCAGCTGACCCATGCTTGGTACCCCCCTTCCTCTGAATCATGTGAAATAGGCACTTTAAAGAAGCTTCTCTAGCTTTCTGCAGGGGACATGGGGGTAAAAGGAAAATGAGCATTACAGATGGCCTGGTTTGGGGCAGAATCATTCTGAAGACCTGTCTACAAGCACTGGAACTCATCAGTCCACAGAAAGCATCAGATCAGAAGCAGCCCTGCCTCCATCTGTCACGAAGGGGTGAATACTGCCCACCCACCACTTCTCTTTATTCAGTCCCACAAACTACGTAGTTCATATCCAGTAATCCCTTTTACCACATTTCCTTCCCATCTCCAGTTCTGCACACCTTCAATTCCATCCTGATTCTGCTCTGAATAGGCACATTCAGCTTTTACATACTGATCCAGCCTTTACACACCGATTGGAATGAACCATTTTCAGAGATCATGGCTAGCTACTTCAAGAAAATAAGGATTTTTAAACTGAGAAGCCTGAACTATCATTTAACAAGGCAGTGCTTTTTAAAATTTTTTTTTAGAAATAGGTTTATTTTAATTAGTCAATAATAATACTAATAGCAATAACAATAATAAACATAAACATGCCGCTGTGGAATCTTTTTTTTTCTTTGACTAAATGAGAATCTGCTTGAAGAAAACATTTCCAAGCTAAATGAAAATGGATTTATATGCCACACACAAACTGTAGTACTCTACAATGTAACAAAATATGCAAGCTTAAGCAAATTCACCACCTGCTACCATAGCAAGGGAACATGGTGGAATCCTGTTCACAACATAACATCTCATTATTGCAGCCGGATGTTTCATTACAGTGATTAGCTTACAGCTAGTCACAATTAATTTCCAATACTAATGTCACCTTCACATAGTTTTTCCACTTAACGTCTCAACCAGAAACTGTAATTCAAGATTTTTTTTTTGCAGGTTTTTGGAAACTCTCAACTGACCTTCTTACATAGGCAAGACTATAGATGATAAAAGGACATGTGACATTTTTACTTCTGTTGTTACTTGTCTTAAGGTAAGAGAGCAAGCTTGTGAGAGCAAGCTAACACAGCTAACATAATAATAGCTTCATTTTGTGTGATACCTTATAATGTAATCTTTCTTCTGGCACTCACTTTCTTCAATGCAACTGAGGCAACATTTCACAAATCTATTGTATATACTATATACGTGTGTACAACAGATTTTTATTTTTTTTTTCCTCTTGACAATTAAAGTCTATTAAACTAAACTACTATCTCATAGACATTCATGTTCTCCTGGCAGTTGGAAAAAACTTCAACCACTAGTTAGAAACAAAACCAACATGCTTTTTTTGCTGGCTTCTCATTCAAGTCAGCAGCTAGAAACAGATGAGAAACACAAACCTCATCATTCCCTTTAAAAAAAACAAAACCCACCAATTATCCAGTTTTCTGAAATCCTCTGAACTCAACTGCATTTCTACAAAAGGTGTTTTCTGATGAGTTCTTGTTTTGAAAGGAAGGGGGGCAGTGCAGGCTAAACCCTAGAAAGCAAAGCAGAAGTAATAATCTCTTTATGGCAGCTCATGGTAAGGAAGTGACTCAGCTGAGGAAAATTACAGAGTCCATTTGGAGACACTGATTCCAAAAGCACCGGGGTCTGCAGTCAGGAAGGAATCTGGCACAGCTGCACTGCCAGAAATTTCAATCTTCACAAACACATAAGCCTGAAAAATACTATTAGCAGTAATTCTAAACAGTTTTGTTGATCTCTACAGCATTTCTTTGTCGTGAAAAGATGTGAGGGAATTGAGGATATATTCTCTAGCTTAATGTATCAAAAAGACCAAGCAAAAACAAAGCAGGGTTTAATCATAAGTAGGTCAAATTAATTTCTAAGTCATTCAAAAATTGCATCTACTCTGTCTACTCAGTCTACTCTGCCCTGCAAGCTATTGAACATAAAACTTGTAGGCAAGACTTAGCACATTTAGAACTAGTGCCACAATTACTAAGGGATGAAAAACCTCCAGCACCTTGAGAGTGTGAACTAGAGTAGTTTTCAATCTGCAGATCTCAGGTATCTGCAGATTACTTTTTAAAGCATGGGCAAAAGATATTAAGATAGCAGGCTTGTGGAGAGTGTGCTTGAATTAAACATCATGAAAAAAGAGGCTAAACACATCCAGCAAAAATCCTGGGGAGCAGGCCATCCAGATAAAAAATGTGTGTGTACCACTGCTCACTAATAGTTCAAATAGCCAAGAACCACAATTACTGTTGTAATAAAAAACTACAGTGATCTTAAGTATTATATGGACTAAGAAGGATTGCACTGAAGAGTTTACTGGCAAACATACGGAACAGAAGGAAGCTAGAGAAATGGCTCAGACAAACAAGAAAGTTATCTTAAGTCACGTCAGGCACACTATCTTTGTAGTTAACATTTTTCTTTACTAATTAACAAATCCTCTGTTCCTTCACATGGATTCACGAGTTCTCACACGTGGGTAACCAAAACCACTCTGTAAAACAGAATTAGCTCTCCAACCATCGATTATTTAACCACGGAGAGTGCTGACAAACAAGAATCCCAAAATGGCTGATGGGAAGCGACCCCATTTTATCCCAATAATTCAAACAGAGAACAGGTCTCCAAGACACAATAACCCTCAGGGTGGTTCTGCCCCTTCAAATGCTCCCTGATTCCCAACCCCTGTGGCACTGCTAGGGCTGCAAGCCACAGCCAGTTGTGGCAGCCTCAGGACGCAGGACACATCCAGGCATGGCAGTGCCTCTGGGATCACAGAGCCAGCTGTGGCCATCCCTGCAACTGGCAGAGCTTCTCCTGCTATGCCAGTGAAACAGCAGGAAGGAAACAAAGCAGTGGCTGCATCCCTGGGAGCAGTCCATGGGCTGCTGCAGTTCACAACAGCTCCTCCTGCTTTCCCTTCTTTTCCCTTCATGAAAGAACATGAAATTATGGTGATAATTTTGTTCAACTTCTTCTCAGGTGCAAATCAGAGCTAAAAGCTGCAAAAAGAAAGTTTTCACAGTTAGAGGAAGAGTTTGT
The DNA here is from genome assembly GCA_013396955.1 of Regulus satrapa. Taxonomy (NCBI): domain Eukaryota; kingdom Metazoa; phylum Chordata; class Aves; order Passeriformes; family Regulidae; genus Regulus; species Regulus satrapa. Next base: position 300,597 of record VWZN01016688.1, read on the forward strand.
AAAGTTATAAACTCGCCAAGGGGTTTAAATCTCATATCCTTCACTATCCAAAGAACAATAAGAACATGTGGAGGTTACACTGATGTTTACAGATGGCTGCCTGCTTGAGTTTAATTGTATTATAGTCCTTTAATTTAATCAGCAGCCTTACCTATAGGAGAAGTATCATAATCCATACACTGTTAGTCAGAGCCTGAGCTGACAGGTACCTGGAATTTCTGTTTTATTTCCCGCTAGGTGGGTTTGCATGCTGAAACACTAGTCTGGCTTTTGCCTATGATACTGAAACCACTTTCATTTGCACTTTAAACAAGCAAGAAGAAAATGCGATTGCTTACACAAATCCTTGAACTTGCATAATTGTTCAGATGTGGGAAGGTGTCTTCTAGATAATAACATTTTTGAAATCAATGCACAGATGAAAGATGAAGTTGTCACTCTTCTAAAAACACACACTAATGAATTTTGAACTATGTCAGACAAGAACAAAGAGACAATGGTGCCTTTTCTTGTAAGTCAATTTATAATGTATAAAAGAACATGTCTTGGTCACAAATTTGTATGGGAAAGGAATTCACATTTCAAAAACTGAAACAAGGAGAGATGCTTACAAATGATTCTAAACATCAGAGAAGATTTTAATATGGGAATATTTTTTTCCTTGTACTGAGAACACCTGTATTCTCCAACGACAGCAAGGGGTCTTCAGCAGACTATAAGCAAGTTTCAGGTTCCACAACACTTACTAGTGCTGCTTGTAAGCAATACAGCTAATTAAAATACACACAGACCATATGAGCAAATCCTGAATTATTATCTAAAAATGTTGCACAAAAGCATTTAGAATATGAAACACGTAGTGCATTTATACTGAAGAGGCATTATGTTTCTCCAATTAAAAAAAAAAATTCTTCAGTGTTAATGTTCTCAAATAATATAAATTGCTTGCGTCAACAAACACAGTACAATTAGCTTGTTACCCTTAAACTGAGTTTAAAATAAGCAAATTGTTTGATGACTTTGATGTTTTCCACCCAAAATGTGCTGGCTAATTTTTCCATTCCAGTTCCCATTCCAATCTTTTAACTGCCTTAATCTCCTGCCCTCAGATGTTGACCTCCTAAGAACAGAGGTCATAGGTTAGCACAGACAGACCTCAAAAGATCTGGACTATCAAGTCATGCCTGAAAGATTTCTCTTCCACAAAAGAACTACTAAAAAAGCAAATTCCAAAATCCAACTCCACAGGCTGCATAAAATGTAAACTTGTTGATAAGTTTGCATTCATAAATACTCTAAAATGATTGGACCTAAACAGTCTGAATTAATTTCTGTAGGATACAAAAAACCCCCCAATGGCATATACATGAAATAATGACGGAACTTCAAAGATAAATAAAGGAAAGCTCTAGACGGGAGAATTAAGAGTCGGCATCTTTAACCACAGATATGTATGTTTTGAATGTTTCTAATCTCTACATTTGAAAGTACCATTTTTCCATGACAGACATTTTTAAACACGATTTGTTTTCTTGTAAGGGTGAAAGTATGAGATTAGCTGACTCAGAAAATTAAACAGCACCAGTTAATACAATATTAGTGAGACTACTACCTCATTTTCTTGCAATAATCAACCATACAACAGATTCCTTGCTGCTTGTTTGGTCAATGAGCACACAGCTCTCATTAAAAAAAAAAAAAAAGAAAAAAAAAAAAAAAAAAAAAAAGAAAAAGAAAAAAAAAAGAACCAGATGTTTCTTTTCTATATATAAGAGAAATGTATAAAATTGCAAAGGAGAAAGATAACTTCAGGAGGCTCCAGGGAGTTAGAAATACAGAGATAATAAGAAAGAACTATTTGATAAATTTATTGCTGGGATCTAAGTAAAATCCGTATATTACATAATGAACATAAGGACAAAAATTCTAGAATTTCTCACTAGTGAAGCAAGTAATGATATTCTCACATTTAATAATATAAAACCATATTGAATGATTTACCAAGTAAATTAAATCCAGTCTGAGGATTATTTTTTGATTTAGAAAACGAAAGTGCTCACACATATAAAGTAATTATTAAAAGGACATATAGGCATATATACTTCTAGCAATTATTATTTGACCAGCTAACCATGATTCTTCCCAAAAATATATCAAATCAGAAGAACTTGAAACAATTAGTCTGATAAACAGGAAAGCATTTTTCATTTACTTACTAGAAAGGAGAATTTATAAAAACTAGGGAAAAGAACGAAAATTAAATGAAACCTTTAAAAAGGCAAATTAATAGGCTTACATCTGAGCTACAAACAACTTCTAATCCTATTGCAACTGACGGTTCCTTCTCATTGATGGAAGAAGTAACACTGCATAATTGTGCAGTACAACTCATCTCAGGCAGACATACACTGACACACAGTCTCTATTGTTTTGTTTTACAATATTAGTTTAGCATAACAAAAAGGCAAAGATAGTAATTTTAAACACTAGGAAATCAGAAACTGAATTTGAAACACCAAATTATTACAGGGTTTTTTTATACTAGTGAGAATATATTCATTTATCATTAAAAGAAATCAAAGCATTCTGGTTAAACTTTGATGCAAAGGCTGTTGCAACATTGAGCAGTCTGTAGTTTGCTGTTTGCAGAGCTGTCTACAGTAAATTAAATGTTTAGCATTTAAACTGTACAACAGCTAAAAGGATAAAACTATAAGTGACTTCTAGAGTAGCAGTAGTCATTCAACACAAGACCAATACAATTTAAATATATTTTTGAACTTTCAGCTATTCATTGTAAAAGCTCTAGTGCCAGGAGACTCAACGTCATAAGTTTAATTATAAATTAATGGGGATAAAATAAGTGATTTAGCTCACTCCCATATTTCATAGTGAACTTTCACAACTCTTTCCTCCTTAACCACTCCACTGTTACCGAGCAAACCCAGCTCCCTCTTCCCAATGAATAAATCCAAACATAGCTCGCTATTCCTCCAGCTTGGCCCCAGCACCTTTGCTCTCTCTTGCACTTCCTCCCGAAACTCTCTTCATCCTCGTCCTACAGTGCCAACAAAACTAGTCCAAATCCCCAAACTAGTGAGAGGCTAATTTTTTACAAATCCCATTATCCACCAATCCAGTATTCGAAAGACAAAGAAACAATTGACACTGCAATAACAGCCTATGAACCCATATGTGAGTTTTCCTATACAGCCTTTTCTCATTTGCTTCATGAAATACAAGTTACTGTATTCTTTTTCCTTAGCCTACTGAATTCAACATTTGAACTCACCACTAAATCCAGCTAAATCACAAACACGGAAAATACTGATTTGGGGACTCTCACTAAAATCTCTTCATGCATTACAAACATTAATTACTTTGCAATGTCTCTACAAAACTGTGTGGTTTATTTGGGCTCTGAGAAATGCACAGGATTCTGGAGCACAAGAAAAAAAGAGCCAAAATAATTTTCCAGGGGAGCATTATTCTAAGTTCCCAATTTGAAATACCAGTGCCTATGGAACACTTACTGTTTTATAGCACCTAATGCATTCAAGGCAAAGCTCAAACTGAGCAGCTGCAAGGGCTGCATTTGCTGGTTCTGCAAAACAAACTCCAGATGTGCTACGTTTGTCACCTGGTAAACAAGGAACACACACTCATCAGAGTATTGCAGAAATCTTTGCATCTGACCATTTCAGGTCAACCCTCCCAGATCCACTGGAATCACCATAGTTGTTACAAGGACTGCAGAGCAGGAGCTCACATACCACCTGCACTTCAGCTCTCTGTGCTTTAGCTCTTGACTTGCAGCAATCTCTCAAAATGGAGGAAAATTCAGTTGAATCCCTGATTGTGCCTGTAAGGAGATTCAGGTTTTTCTGTAGTCTCTGAAGAGCAGCAGAACTACCAGTACTGAGGTAACCATATAGAGCCTGGAAGAGGGCTTCTCACGTTGACACTATTTTCACTGGTCTGTTCTCCCTCCCCTAAGTCCTTTCTCATCCCTCTCCTTCCTCATCCTTCCTATTTGTTTTCCTGTGCCTGCTTCTTCCTAATCTTCACCCCACCTTTTCTCCTTGAAGTATGTTCCTGTGACCCTGCCTGAGGGATTGTGGACACCACAGAAGCATTTCTATTTGAGCTCCACCATCTCTTCACTGAGCAGCTTGTCATAACCAGAAGAAGCAACTGCAAAGTCCCACTCAGTCCTGCTACTTCTGGATGGAGGATGCCACATTGCTGCAGAGGGGTGGCTTCAGCTGGTATGTTTACCCTGAAATAAGCACCCCTTTCCTTGTGTAAATATGCCCCTACGTGACTTCTTTCAGGACCCATCCTCGTGTCATTACCTGCTCCGCAAATGCCCTGGCATAGGTGCACTTTTGGGGGTGGGGGATGCACAGTGGGAAGAGCAGCATCGTGCCTGCACCACCACTATGGAGATGACTACCTCTGTGACACATTCCTCTTATATAATGAGCTGCCGAGCTTCTTGGCAAAATAAGATATTGAACTAAATTCACATTTTAAATTATTCATATTTAAGTAGGTTTGATCTTTAAGTGTCAAGGACAGAAACATGAAGCCACAGCTAATAAAAGAAACAGCTGTAGTGATTTGGAATTACATTACTGCACAGTCTTTAATAATTTGAAGTTAAAGGGCTCCAGAATTTTTATTCCTTCTAAAGAGCGTCAGATTCATCCACAGTGGTAAATCAGAGACAATGTTTCAGGGATATCTGATTTAGCAGATAAGCTATAATTCTTTTTTTTCAACTTTAAAGTTTTTGGGTTATCTTTTTCAACAGGCCAAAACTACATGACAATTATTTCCATCATCTGGAATAATCATTATAATCTGTCTTCAGTGCTGTATATTTATTACATGTTTTGAGTATGTTTGCTAGGTGACGCTGGAGTACAAAAAAATAATAAAAAAAAAAAAAAAAAACAAAAAACAAGGAAATGCAATTAAAAAAATAGAAAAATTGTGGTTTAATATAATTACGTGAATATTTTTTATAATAAAATACAGCACAAGCAGTCTGCACATTTTAAAAAGGTAGCTTGTCCTGTGAGCAGATCTGTTCCCAGTTTATTTACAGCTACTGCATGTTGCATGAGCAGAAAGCAGCAGTCTGTAGTCAGGATCAGTATCAAATGAAAACAGAAATTTTCACAATTGGGAAAATATCTTCAAATAATGCTCTATTCCCTGCTATTTTGAAAGCACAAGATTAAGTATTTACTGACTTGACCACTGAAAATATATGCACTTTTTTGTTTATTTTTTTCTACTTGAAAATAGTATAGCAGTAAGAAATTAAACACTGAGAAACAAATTTGAATTCAAGAAGAAAACACCAGTCTTATCAAGATTCTTCAGGAACAGAATGGTTTTTTGAAAAAATATTTACTGAAATACTTCCAACATATACTCTATTGGATTTATGCATTATGTCTGTTAAACTGAGCAAAGTTCTCAATTTTCTTGTGCTTCTAAATTCCTTCTGGTATGTGTAATCATTAGTACAGGTAAGAATGCAGTGGGATCATCAGGTATATCAGTGCAGGCAAAGGCCTGAATATATGCTTAGAGTTTACTGTGAGAGAGAGCTCACCCCCTTGATGATTGAGAGTGGAATAGTCAGAAAACATGAGGCCTAGAGAAGACATCCGATTAAAGAGAAATATTCTGCATTCCAAAAACAGTGTATGTACTTAAGAAACCCATCTGCTGTGCAAGGACAGCTTTACTCTACATGAGGCTGCATAAAAACGACACCTTCCTACTCACTTCATCTGTTCCTGGTATGTCTTCAGAATTAAATCTGCTTACTTTAGCATCAAATTTGGATTTCTTATTATAAACACTGTGAAGAATTTGGGGCCTCTCTCTTCTTAACTGTACATGCATACAAACACATACAAAAAAACTTTTTCCAGGCTCTATTCTGTTCTTAATACAAGATTGCAATGATCAAAATCACACTTGGATATTACTTAGTGGTATCATGGCTACCAGGTTCCAGGCTCTTCTCTTGGCACAGATATTTGCATTTACTTGAAGCACAAGTGAAAAAAATGAAAAGCCCCACCAGAAGACACAATGGATATGCAGCACATATTTTTCCATGTTCTGATGATTTGTAGGCCCAAGTACAACGCCCCATTCCTGCTTAAACCCAAGTGAGCACACTGAAAAAACACTGCATGGTCATGCAAGTTCACCAGCAATGGAGGATCTGAAAAGAGATCTTACTTTAGGTGGCTAGGTGATGAATTTGGTAGTTAAATTGTCTGAAACCAGAAAATGGCCCTTCAAATGAGTTAGGAATTTCTTGTATAACCACCCAGCATATTACCAGGGTACTCCAAAATGCCCAACTGACTTTGGATTAATTAAGCTTTGTAACCTGCATCTAACTATGGGCACTTGGCTTTGCAAATCTAACCATGTTCTCTCCATTTAAAATTTTGAATGAGATTTCTTCCATGTCTTCTGGAAGAAAAAACCTTATATTCAAATATTATATATGCTGTTATGCACAACTGTAACCATTTCTACATTTTGGTCAAACATTCAAGCACTGATCTTTTAGCCCCTTTTATCCTGGCTCCTGATTGTTTGAGCCACAGAATTATGGAAGAGAAATCCAGTATCTTTTGAGAAAGGCAGCTCCCAGTGCTGTATGCTAGATCTGGGGGTAGAAGCTAGCCTAGCCATGGTTTGCTGTCTTCCAAGAGGTGAGGTTTTCCTGCTTCTGTTCTCACTCTGGAACACTTTCCCATTGTTCTACACCAGGCATTTCAGGAAGACTGGTTTAGTTACGCCCTCTGCCAGAGAACAAATCATGACACATTGTGTGTGGCCCATAGGTATACATACCAGGCAGTGGCAGTTGTTTTCTCTTTTCTCTCTTAAGCCACTTTCTTTTCATTTTTTCATGCCAGTACTTTCCTTGAAGCTCTGATTCTGTTCTTATCAGACTGGACAAACCAAGTTCTGGAAGCACACTGTGTGTTTGTTATGCAGGAGGGCTGTGACTACTGAGCTCCCTTTAAACACAGATGATGTAGATTTTAACAAGGGCTGTCTAATGAATATATGCAGTAACACTTTTCAGAGTCTTCTGACTTAAGACTTGGATGGCTCTGCACAAATACAGGCAAAGATTAACCTCCTGCCCTAGAAATCCATCTCCAAGCCAGCTTTCAAGCCTCCAATCCACAGCACCAAGTGGCAGCTATTTTAAGAAGTTACCTACTTTTCGACCCTACCAGCAAGGCCCTCTGGTTTTCTGGGTTTTTTTCCCACTCCTGGAAAACCCAAAATGTTGCTAAAACTCCCAAAGAGTTACCAGCCTCAGAAAAAGAGCAAGGATGAAAAACTTTTCCTAATCTTTGTAGTCCTGTGAAGATAAAACCTTCCTTAAGTACCTGGAGTACTGCAAAGCTCTCAAAGTGGGTTTTTTTGTTTGTTTTCTGGTTTGTTTTTCGGGGGTTTTTTGTTTGTTTCTTTGTTTGTTTTAAATTCAGCATTCTGCTGTTCCTGTTACAAGCAATTCATGCCAGTTTATGATGGCACAGTCAGCAAATATAAATCCTAAAATTATGTAAGGAAGCGTAACTCAGAGAGGTGTTTATCCCCCTTCTAGCCTACTGTCTGAACATGCAAATTGTTAACTCTATAACAAACTCCACACAAATAATATCAAGCTTTGCTTGATGATCCAAAGGAAGTTGCATCCAGCAAATTCAGGTACTTAACACTTCGTCTAATTGTCTTTTACAGATTAGTTGTCGATATTGAAGGAATGCTTTAACCACTACTGCCAAAGATAGAAAGCCATACCTCCCTATTTTTTACAATCTCTCCTTAAAAGGAGTTCCCTTGTTGGAAAGATGATAGTTGGCCAGAGGGACCTCACTTCACATAGCAATTTTCATATAAGAGAACAAAACAATGGCAGTCTTTCCATTCTAAGTTTAAAAGGTTGTCTCAGACATCACTGGAAAGATGAACTAAACACCAAACAAAATCATTATGATGCAGGGAAAGAGCAAACAGTCAAGAAAATGCCCTATGCTTGAAAAATGGGAAAAGCAAGAATGAAAATTTGAATGAAGAGATTCTTGCCATCTAATACCAAGTGAAAGGGAGTCAGGGAGGAGGTGTTCATGTTCTAATTGCTGAAACATCACCCTCGAGTTACGTCCTTTTGCAAGGCTGTGTTTCTAAGAAACTGGTGTAAACCATGCAACTTTTGCATTACCTGTGTGCCTTTAGGAAATGGCAGAACTGTGAATGCAATCTACACTGAAGGCGAGTAGGAAAATTTGACATTAACATGCTGCCACCATTTTGTACCAAAGGCTACAGGTCCCGGAGCTTGTTATCCATTTCGCTGTCTGGATGACTCAGTTTGCCTGTTCCCCATTTCACTCCAGTGCTGTTCAGCACCTGCCCAAAGCAGTCCCTGGGGCTGGCCAAGTGGACATATCTCCTTTGTCGTAGCTGTGCGTGGTGACAAACCAGCCTGGCCTTGCTTTCTCTCAGGAGAAGGGACTGACAGGCTTTCCCCACCCATCTGTTAAGCATGGATTTTATGGTGCTTTGGCCCTAGCTCAGGGCTCTCCTCCCCAGCCCATACCACTCCCATATCCTTCACAAAATCTGTATCTTGTATCTCCTTCACAAAACTCTGCTCGGTTCAAGCCGTAGGAGCTTTTTCTATGAAAGTTGGATCACTTGAATCACATTTGAGTGTGATTCAATCAGTAGAGATGGAACTGATATAATATCAAGTTTGAAGTAACTTAGTATCGTGTAACTCTGCTGTCCTAAACAAACTCTCCTAGTCCAGTTAACTTTAATTCAAACGTCCTCCTTGGCATGCCACCATGTGTCATCCCTTCCAGCATCACACCAGTTTAGTGGCTGTTTGTGCAGATCATGAGCTTCTAAAGAAGACCTTTAAGATTTGCTTAATATAGTCTGATTTCAGATCATCCACAGAATGTCTTCAGATATTAAAACCATTTTCTGTCTGACTCAGACACAAAGTAGTTTTACATGACAGTTCATCAGGGGAGAATTGTATTATTTAATTACAACTCCCCCTTCCCTAAGTGGCTTTATTTTCACCCAGTGGGTGGTACAGAACTATGTTTTTCTTAATCTGAAAATTATGGTTTTGGTCACATTCAAGAGTTACTGGTGAACACCATTTATAACATCTTAGCACAAAACCACTTCTCTATTTGTTCCTCCTTCATATTCATCTACATTGGAAAAAAAGTTTTCAAAGTGTTATATCCATGCTTCAGTACTCATTGCTGTTTAGCCAACTGAGCTACAAATACACAGCTGTTTCACCAGCCACATCCTAGGGTGTAATTTGGCATCACCATTTAACCAGTGGTCCCCAAGTCCCTTCCTCACCATTTACTTTCAGGGCTGCTATAAACTATGAACGAAGCCATTGAAATGTTCCGTGTCAACCCCCAATCTCACAATGTAGTCCTTATTTATTACATGTTTAAATCAAAACCACTTACTGACACAGGTCACCTGTACTAGAAAGTTTCCCTGCCACAAGTGTGATGTTAGCAGAAAGTATCAGAGGACTGAAATTCCATAAATTAAAACTGGGAGATGGAGTTACACTCAATTATTTCTCCCTTGTTTCTTTCTTCTTGCTTTATTTTATTGCCTCTATTTTGGTATAAAGATTTCAAAACCAAAAAAGGGAAAAAAAAAAAAAAAAAGAAAAGCTGTCAACCTCCCCATCTCCTCCAAAACACGCCACATGAAGCAAGTGCCAAGCTAAGCAAATACAGCATAACAGACACTCTGCTGAAAAGCTATACAAGTTTGAGCTCCTAGCAGAAATATTTACAGATACTGGGTAATACCTCTAGATCTCAAAGATAACTCTGGCTTCTAGTTCTGTGAGCATCATACACCTTTATTAGTATTATACCAAAGGTCTGTGGGTCAAATTATTTAAATGCACAGTGCACTAAAGAATATTCTCCCATCTATATAAATAATTACAACTCTTAAAATAGTCCTTTACCCAGTTTCATTTTAGGCAATATAGAAACACTTGGAGTGCTTGTTAAAAAAAAAAAAAAAAAAAAAAAGTAGTGTATTTTTTTTTCCTTCCCTTTTTCTTCTCAACTTTACTCTGAGATGGTGAGTCAGGTTCTGATTTCATTTGTTCTACTCTAAATCACAGACTTGTCTACAAGTTATAAGTGGTAACCCTTGATTAAGTATGACTTCAGAGTACTTTGTCTTTTCTGCATCAGATCCCCATGGTCATTCCTAGAGAGCAGCATAGCATACTTTTATCTCAGCTCACTGCCAAAAGTGAGTAAAGCACACCGTGTGTTTGGCATGTGTGAAGAGCTCCTACAAAGCGAGCTGCAGCTGGTTACAATGCAACTCCTCACCAATTAATTCTCTGGTTTAACCAGGTAGGAAGAGACCAGCCTCTCCACTGTGCATCTCTGCCATAAAACACCACTTCTGAACCCAGAACTTGTCAGATGAAAATCCCAGCTGAGCTTCATTTAGAAACCTCCCCTCCAGCCCAGATTTCTCTAAATACTGTGAAAAAGTGCATACATGTGTTACAATAGATTAAAGTAATGTCTGAGAACCCAAAGCCTGCAGGCTGCTCAGAGCCACAGATTCATTCCACACACAAATTTTGCTTTCCTTACACATGCATGAGTGTGACTGAGAAAGAATGACCAAGCGGCCACCACCACTGGTGACAACTACAAAGAATTCCCACTTATGTTATAAAACTAATGTGGCCCACAGTAATGCTGAAGGGGAAATATTATCACAGCAAAGACCCCACAGCAGTAATACTGCAAATTACAGGGACCCTGAGTTTATCATGGAAGCCTTACAAAATCCACCAGCATTGGTAGTCTCAGTGTCATGACTTTTTCCTTCTGTTTGCACACATTGCTGCTCTTCCCCTTTTTCTCCCCCATCTCTGCTCTAACTCCTCCCAGTAATCAGAGTAACAGAATCCATTTGAATGGGATCCAGACAAAATGATGCACTGAGGCTGGGCTCTCACACTCTTACATTGTTAACATAAACAGGGATGAACACAAAAAGTTGGAATTAGCTTTCAAAAATGGAGGCAGTTCTCACTCACAGCACAACAGCAATCTTCAAGAAACTTTTTACTAGACATGTTGGAGATGCACCTTTTTTATTGTCTAGGCATTCAAAACTAATTTTCCTTCAAGCAAATTCACTGCTTTTCACTGAGTGATAATGTCAACGCTACTTCAAACATTTCAAATTTCAGCCTTTTTTGGTGTCTTATGACTTACGTGTAAGAATTCTGAGACAGAAGTGGGAAGATGTTTTTGCCCACATTTTCACATTCAAATTAATTCAAATTAATTTAGAATTTTTCCTTTTTTTAAAGGCAAGTGAACATTAGAGAGTACACTGTCTCATAGATCATAGACCCCCCCGCACTGTTTTTCAGGGTATATCTGTTCAACTTTTTCTACGCTTCAGCTATGAAAAAATATGACTGAAAGCAGAATTCATCTCACCCAATTTTAGAGACTTGTAATGGAAGCATCTACAGGATAGGAGCTAGTCCCTTTGTAGTCCCTGAAGAGGAACAACAGTAAGGCAAGACTGAACCCCAACATTTTAGATGCTTCCCTAGGATGAGAAAAATGGCACTTGGAAAGTACTGCTTCCCCCTCCATCTATGACACTGTGTGCTATAGACTGTTCAAATCCCTCCCTCTTTCAATATGAAGTCTTCCCTGACTGCTTACAACCAGCCCCTTTAAATGTCAAGGTTTCTGAAGCAAGGACTGTCTTCCTTCACATGTATGTGCAACAAATAGGTCAACAGGATCATGCCAACATGACTTTGGCCTTTATTTGCTGCCAAAGTATGAAACATCAAGAACAGTGGTAATGATAATACCCTAAAGAGATTAGCAATTACAATTCATGGAGGAAAAAAAAAGATTATTTAAATAACAATAATATTGAAAACATATCACAAAATAAAAACAACAACAAAACAGCCATTGCATGCAACACAACTCTGAAAGGCTAGATATGGAGAGCAATCAAAAAGAAAGCTTTGTCCAGCTTACGAAGTCTCTCCTTGTGGTTATGGACTCTGATATGTTACAGCACCAATAAATTTTGTTTATGGCTTTTAGCTTTTACAAAGAAGGCGAAAGAGGGACAAATATGTTGTCTCCACTTCTTAACTAAAAATGGGCCTTTTAACAGAGGTGAGGACAAGTAGAGTTCATCTGTGGCTAGTAAAGGCTTCTGATCCCAAATTTCTCAAACCTGAGCTATATCACCTTTCCAGGTGACCCTACCTTTCTTAAGCTACTCTTTGCTTCAGAATGTGCAATGGAAGAGAGCCATCACTTCTCAGTCATGCCATCCATTAAATACTGCAGGCAAAACCTGTCTGTTTAGACATCCTTACTGGGATCCTCAAAAAGTACATAATTCCCTTGGCCTCAAATCATTATAGCTACTGGGCTGGGCAATAGCATGAGGAACAGAGGGTGAATTCACCTCAATAAATAAATAAATAAACAAACATTTTAAAAAAAGCTTTCGAGCAGGAAGGCTGTCCTTGGTGAACTAGATGCAGGTGGCTTTGTAGCAAAGTGGATTCAGAATTTCTTCAAGCCATTAGAAACAGAAAATAAAGGTGACAAGTGCAGTGCAAGTCAGACTGCTGCATATGTGTAGAGAGAAGTGCAACAATAAAAATTAACATGAAATTTGTAAAGTATTATTACAGCAGTCCCTCAGGTCACCAGGAATCAGAACCTTTGGAAACACTTTATAATCTGTTCACTAAATAAAACTATAATTAATCAAATTATATACATCTCAACCCATACTGCAGCACCTACATTTTTTTCTATATAAAACTACTGAAGCAGTTTAAGACCCCACTGCACATGATAGTCTGTTTAGAAAGCATAATTCTCACCTAAACATGACATAATTTCACCTGTATTCAGACTGACCTCTCTCTCCAGTCTAACAGCAGTATCTTCAAAATAATATTATATTCCTCTGCAGGCTCCCTCTAATTTAATAAAACCGTCTCAAGTAAAACTAATCAGTGGTTGACTGATGTAGTTGCATAGATACATCTTTAATTAAATTACTAAGCTACATGTAAAAGCCAAATTTGCATAGAAGGGTTTCCTTTCACAAACAAATAAATGAGGAAAACATAATTTCAAGAAAAACTTGCAAAGAAAAAAAAGGGGGAATAGCAAAGTAAGGTAATTACCTATCTCCCTTTGGTTTTCTTTTTTGTACTGTCTTCCCTTTGGGTCGTCTTTCACTTCCTAAACAGGGGCTCCCACCAGGGCCTGTTACCCGTATTGATTCAAGGCCTTTGGAAGATTTCTTAAAAGTAAATTCCACAGGTTCTCCTTCTTTTAGGCTTCTAAATCCTTCCATGTAAAGCTTGCTCTGTAAATAGGAAAAATACTCTTGGTTACCATTGCCTTAAAAACAGTATTTACATTTTTAATCAGCAGGACAAATAACCCCGTCTACCATCCTTGCAACACATACAAGTTGAGCAACAGCTTCCTCTGCATGAGCTGTAGCAGACAATACTACGAATTATAGTCCTGGATACACTGAAAACCCCATTCAACCCTAAACAAGTAAAAAGAACCTGTTTTTAGTATCAGCAAAACTGAAATAACATTTTCCATGATGAATGTTATAAATGAAGCAGAAGAAATGCTGTATTCTTAAAACCCTTAAGAATTCTTAACAAGTCGCAGGAAGTGAAAAGGTCTGGAAAGAGAGAAAATGTTCACTTCAGAGCAAATTAATTTATGATCAAAGTTTTAATAATTTGCATTCTTTATATCTGAGACATGGGTCTGCTGCTCTGAAAATTAATCAAAGATACAGCAAGCATGAGAGACATGAGGAAAGCACTCTGAACCAAGTCCGCTGACATAGGCAATTCAAATATCCCTAGTGAGCAGCTGAATTTCTGTTGACTACACCAAAAATCTTTTCTACCTAGCATGATTTATGTGTGGGTTTGTATTTTCATTCACAGAAGAGGAAATTTTCATCATCAGGGGAGGTGAAAGAAATACTGATAAATATTTTAGTATTGCAATGCAGTAGAAAAATCTTGGACAAGCTGAAGTCAACAGGAGCTTACCACTGATATAATGAAAATTTTCATCACAATTCCAAACAAATTATGTACAGTAGTAAGTAAGCAAGCATTCTAGGACAAATCTGATTAATCAAACTTTAAATAAAATAATCATCAAGTTAAATGACAGGGAGGCTTTTGGGGGTGGTACAGATAAAGAGGTTGCAGTACACTTTTTTTTTAGAAATTACATGGTACATGAAAGAGATCAGTTGGACTCACAGAGAACATTACAATGTACTTCAATTTGCACACATTTAGAGGTCTTTCAGGAGAGCTGTAACACATATTTTCTTCCTTTGGTCATTAATTCCTCAGAGGAAAGAGAAAAAAAACGTATCCTGACTGATTCTTAATCCATTTTCTAGCATTCACTTGGCTGAACCACGAATTCAAGAAGGAATTCTTCACTGCAGGTGCCATCCCAAATCAGTCACATGCCAAAAAAAGTCAAGTGGCACACAACTCACATCTGTTACTCGACAAGTGCAACTAGGAACGCGTACAAATCAGATGGCAATCCCTGACATGGGCTCCCTGAAACCATTCATGGGAGGTCTGCAGCGCCAAGACACTGTTTTAGCAGAGCACAAGAACTGACACCTACACAGTTCATAGTCAGCACACAAAGAGGGAGCTGCTTTCTTCACGAGGATGCACAGGACCAAGAGCAAGAGCAGTTCCCCCTGATCTGCTACAGAGCAAACTAGTTTCAGACACAAGGAGCAATTGCTCACTATAAAAGGAATCAGAGAAGACCAAAGTAAGGGCTCCCTTTGCTGTAACAGTTAAGGCTCATCTTACCAGGGCACTGAATAACCTAATTGAAGGCCCTGCTTTCAGCAAGATGTTCAGCCACCTGAAATCAAGAGGAGCCTTCCAACCTAGGCTTTCCTGTGATTCTGATATCCTAACCCAGTGCTGGTGAGCCTGGAGAAGAAGATTACAGTTCCCGATTCTGCACAGAGCTACCTTGGGGGACCTGTCTCACTTAACTGCTCCCTGTTTTTCCAAAGAGGGGTGCCACTGCAAAGTCTATTTGTCACAACACTAATAGACTAAATTATAAATTAATTTGAAATATTTATTTTAATGAAATCATGTGAAAGCACATATGCCTCAGCGTCCTGAAACCCCAAGTTCTCAGTGTACAGCACAAGGCACTACCGCTGCTGGTCTGACTGAGCGGCTCAGGTGCTCATAATTTTTCCAGCAACCAAAAGTAACAGAGAACACAGCTTCACTCATTAGGACAGAGGCTGGTTTTGCTTATCCAGTCCTGCAATTCTAGTAGACTTGGCTTTCCCACACAAATGTAACAGTGTGAAATACGAGAAAAATTGCTGATTTTATAGGCTAGAAGTTGAGCACTATTTAAAAGGTGGGGGGAATAGCATGGGAGGGCTGTGGGACACATGAAAGAAGAAATATACATCTGTTCCCTGCATCATTATCTTGGCTTTTTTATAAAGTGAAAACTTAAAGCATGAAAATATAAATATGCAAATGTTCTTACTAATTAAATTGTAGGATGGTAATTGTACGCAAACCAATTAAACAAACCACCCAGGAAGGCAGTATTATTTCAAGCAAACTCTCCACTGTGAAATGCCTGCATAGCAGTAAGGGGGATCTCTGCCACAGTGAAGAAACATCCAAGTTCAGAGTATGCCAAAAGAAGGCACCACCACTCCTCAACTGAAACAACAGACACTGCCTGTGGGCTGAGTCCATCTCTCAGTGGCCACCAGGGAAATCTTGATGAAAGAACTGAACAATGTGTATTCTTGTCCCCAAAATACTGTTGAACATTCTGAAACTAGACAATCAGTACAACACAGATGGGTGCTAATCACAAGGGAACCTCAAAGGCGTAAATCCTTGTTTTCCTGCAATACTGAACACAGCATGGATGCTTGTCTACTTGTTTCATTACAACTTAATGAAGATACAGTTAAGTCTCAGTAAGAGTTATGCATTTTTTCCTGAGTTTCACCATTATTTAAAGCAGCCAAAAGGTTAACATCTGAAACACATAACAGTGCCTTCTACTTTACCTCAAAATAAATACTTGCTTAAAACATAACTTAGAGCAGAACATTATTAGTATTCTAGAATGTTTTTATTCTTCTCGTTTCACTGTTAGCAACAGAAATTGATTTCTAAACAAAGCACTCTATTTACAAGAGACTTTTAAACATATTTAAAGCCTAAATACAACAACAATAATGCTTTCATGAATCACATGTTATGCAGGTGTACATTTTTTGCATGTTTTATTCAAGCACTTTCAGCAACAAAAAATGTTGAAAAAAATCCACTTCAAGTGACTTGTACAGTTCTCTCTCCTTGACTAGATCTCAACAGCTTTTCAATGTTAGAGATGGATTTGGTGCTGTCTGACTTATCAAACAAATCTATAGCTCACGGTGAGATTCTCTGAGGGTGCAGTAACAATTCAAAGCCATTGTGAAGAAATTGCATTTGGAAACCAGCAAAACAAATCTAAAACCTGAATCCTTCTTAACTTGTCTAAAGAGTTGGACAAAAAAATGTCTGTAAAGTTGATAATTTAATGTTGAGAGACCTAGCTCAGTATTTTCCTCACAATACTTCAACAAATAAAACTGACACAATTAAAAGCAGCCAGAGTTTCAAGTCAGTGAACCATTCCTAGAGCCCTGAATGGGGTGTATGGGCGCACTGCCAGCAAACAAAGAGAAAAACTTAAAAGCAACATGCTTTTCCTCGTTTCTCTCAGCTGTCAGAGACTTTACTGTTATTTTTACCAGCAGTCAATACAGTGGTTTCAGACTGAAGCTTTTTTTCCCCTCTTTTTTAATTTGACAGGACAATTTATGGTGGGCCTTTTGTGTGTTTTTTGTTTTGTTTTAATAGATATCCTAATGTAAAATCTCTCACATCTTTGTTACAAGTAAGGGCTTGGTCCAAAATGCTGACAATCTTATAACAGTATTGGCAACAACAAATCCGAATAGAAGAAGTCCACGGTCACAAGTTCGTGGAAGGCATCTCCTACTACAAAACAAAAATCAAAACTTAACAAGCATAAAATGTATTAGCAAAATGGTCCCCAAAGAAACACGCCAATTCCTGGGCAGTGTCAGGGAGTGCTTACAGCTTTCACCAGGCTCTACAAAAGAAAGGAAGTTTGGAATTAAGGATCATTACAGGGGCCCAACTGCCTCAGATATGTGTGCATTACTTTTTATAAGTGTGGTGAATAATGCCTCATCACAACTTTGCTATTTCTAGTCAGTTGTGAACAACGACTGTTGCAGACATTAAATCCTTTAGAGGGATGAGGGGGGAAAAGTTATTTGGTGGCATTCTGCTTACCTCGTTTATTTTCTATATCTCTCATTTCTGCCCCTTTTTATCTAGTGATTGATTGATTGCTTAGTACAATGACCAGACACCACCAGTATGCTGAGTTTCCCAAAGTAAGAAAACTGTTTTCCCTCCAAAATTATCTACAATTAAATCCAGACATGAAGGAAAGCATATTCTAAAACCCAACCACAATAAAGATTGTAAGAAAATCTGTCCAAAGCAACCTCATACAGTTCCATCAAGAGCCATCAACCTTTGAGTAAAGCAAGGGGTACACAGTGCCCAAACCCAGAAGCAAAACAATTTACACTGGTTGAATACTAGTGTTCTTCCCTGCATTAGGTCAAAACCCATGCAGAATAGTATCAGCTGCACGATATAAATCCTGCTACAAAGCCTTTTGCTGTTGACCAAAAGTTCATTATAGGAGGTTTGTGAAGACCATGTATTTTTTGCAGGCAGAATGCTAAAGCAAAGAAAAAAATCCACTACGCTGAACACAGCCCTTCCAAGGGCAGTGTGCAGCCCTGCTGCACGAACACAGGATTTGAAGACTGGGCACTGGCAAAACACCTCAACACTGCTCTGACAACCCTCAAGGGCTTGTTCCTGCTCCTAGAGGCTTATCTTGCACCAAATCTGGCACTTCGTTTGGTCCTCCCCATAAGCCAATTTAACTCGCTAATCTGACAGGAAACAAACTCAGTTTAAAAAGAAGGGGGGAGGATAAGAGGAAGAGGAAACAGAGATAGATTTTTGTTTTTCCAGCGAGCTAAATCTATTCACAGAAAAGTTCAATGAGCTCCAGGGCATACACAGTGGAAACAGCAACTTTGAGATGAGAATGTGCTCCTTAATATGTTATGTAAAAAAGCAAAATTTCAGCATCACAGAGTTTTTTTAAAAGCTTAACATAACAAAGTAACTTTATAAAAAAGCTAAAAACGACTATTTCTCAAAGATTTGCACTTCAGCTCTAAAACAATGAAGAGCCATGTACACTACATGTATAAAACATTTATAAGAAAGAGTGAGCTACTGCAAGTAACTTTACAGTAGGAAAATAACTGGTACTTAGGCAGTAACCACATGCAGCTGGTACACTGCAATTTCACACCTTTATTTACTTGGAATTTCTTTCTGTCTTGAATTTCCACCATGACCATAGTAATGTTCATAACCTTGTTTCCATTCATCATCCTGTCGCTGTCCTCACACTGTTATTTTTCTTACTGAGAAGTGTACAAAGGTATTTATTTAACTTTTGAAAAAAAGGCTCTCTCTAATTCAAAACCAGCCTCCCTAAACAAGGATATATTTTTTGTCAAAATGATTTTGGCAAAAAAAAATTCACAGATTCTACTGTGTCCATGCTACTCTTTGTTTCCAAGGTGTCAACTTCACTGACAAAACATTACCAATTTTTCTGCATAATTTTGAGTATTTGTGTTCAGGCCATGAATGGTTAAATAACCATGTTCCTGCTGTCTCTGTATCTTGTTACTCATTCACCGGTGGCTGTTCTGATTTTTGTATACTAATAAAAAGAGCCTGGATAATAAGCATCTATTTTGCTTTTCCTCCCTAACCTAACCCTCTTTTCTTGATATAGTAAGTGTTTTTGTTAATGTAGCACCTACACAACTAGTGTTCTGCTAGTAATTTTCACCCTTTTCTCCCTTGCATAGACCATTTATATTACTGTATATGCAATTCTCATTTACCAAATTTTTCTTGTTCTGGGCTTTAATACCAGGCATGAAAATCAAACCAGTCTCTTCTCTCATTTCTTAGTTTAAGTATTTTCTCATCAGTCACACTAGGCACAAGAGAAAATTGACTCACTTCAGTCAGTTTCAAAAGGGAAGTTCCTCTTTTCCTACCAAAGCCTCACACTGACTCAGGAAGAAAACCGTTTAGCTCTTCTTGCCAATGCCAGATTTCTGCTTTGTTTCTGCTCCCTGAATCAGTTCTATGCAGTCAAAAAAACCCACAAGAGCACACCTCAAGAGAAGCCTTCTGACTGTGCAGCCATGGCAGGTAAGGCTGTCCTGTGCAGCACTGATACTGCTTCACTGATCTCCTGAAACCACATTATTAACCTCAAATAATTTAATCTCACACTATTAATCCCACACCCTCAGAAGTTTTCCCACTGAGAAGAATCTTCTTCTCCTGATAGTCTCCCAACGGTCAAATACCTCCAAGCTCCCTCCCCACAAGTGTCCCCTTGCTACCAGCTGACTGTACTGCTTTTGGGAGCCCCAGAGACCCCCCAGGATGGGGGCCCTTTTCCTTCCTTCACTCACCACTGAGCTATTCCTCCCTCAGGCAAGTGCAGTTACTCCATGCAACTGAAACCACCTCATTCTCTGTTCCAAATACTCATCTGCTGTAATGCAGTTTTGCAGAAACCCGAAGGCACTTTTCTACAAGGATTGGGAACAAACAAACATGACCTTTTATGCAATCAATGAACAGGGAAGATTATCCTGTTTCTATTTTCATTAGGATGAGGCTCTTTCT
>VWZN01016688.1:320775-354736 GCA_013396955.1 Regulus satrapa
CCCCCCCCCCCCCCATTTCTTATTCTTCCAGGATATGAGGCCCTGATGTCCAGCTGACCAGATTCTCCAAGGCACCTTGATATTCAATCCATTTCAGTGATGCTTCCAAGTGGAAAACTTCCCAAGAGAGAAGAAAACCATCATCAGACTGTTTGGTGTACCTCTTCCCCTGACAATGTGAAATAAACTGAAAAATTCATGAGCTGCATACTTCCGTAGTGTCCACCTAGGCATAGGATTTTTCAAACCTCCTCTCTGTTAAAAACACAAACTTTCAATGCAAAGGTCAAAACAAGCCACTCCTGCAGTCATCTACTACATGAAGAAAGGAAGTATCATACAGAATCCTAGACCTTTTCTTTTTCTCTTCTGGAAGGGAAAAAAAACAAACCAAACCAAAAAACAAAACAAAACAAGAAAAACAGAGTGGGCCACCAGAAAATCCATAAATACTACCAAGTCCACTTCTCTAATTTTTTTCCAGAATGGATACAAATACAGAAAAACCTGCAAAATGGATTTGGTAAAGCTGTTTCCTGTCAGGTATCTCTCCTGTAAGCTTAATGGTGAGAACAGAACACAGCATGGCTATGTTTGACTCATTTTAAAAAGCAGGCTGAATATACTGAAACACAGCTCTCATCTAGCAGATCTAAAAATTAGCCAACTTCAATGTACAATGTGTTCATGCCACAGAGGTGGAAATCAAAAGCACAGGAAGGCGCAATGTACAATTCAGAATTTGCTGCATTTTTCAAGTACTGAAAATGTACTCTAGTAGAAAGCAGAGAGTCAATGGTAGAGTTATGTCACCTAACCACAGCTTCCTCCAGATACAGTACACCTTTCTGGAGTCGTTAACCACGTTTCCAGAGACAACTGCAGCACCTCTATTTTCCATGCATGCCCTACGATGTCTGTGAGCTTCATTTCTGAGCTCCTCTATACACCCCCATACACGAGAATGACAACCCCCTGTGTCAAGAAATGTTTAAGCTATATAAACGTTTCTTACCCACCTCCCTCACCACCTCCCACCATCTCAAGACACTGCATATAATCAAAAATAAATTAGCCCCAGATTGTGATCTGCTAATTCAGATGTAGCAGGATGTCTCTCTGCACATGCACCTTTCCCCTCCTCTGCATAAAAGTGGCCTGAAAGTCATGTTTTCTTACTATAGACCCTTAACATCCATCTCTGAGGAAGCTGTTCTTACTTTTTAAATTGTATACCAGCTGCAAAATAGTAGCAGGAAAATTCTGAGAAAGCAGTTCATCCACCATTTTGTAACCCCTCACATGAGAAAGTTAAGTGGTTCACACTTCACTGGTAAACAGAAGAATGGCTAACATTGTGGGCAGCTACAGGACCCACAGGCTTACACTATAAAACCCCCCGCATTTTAAGCAAATGAACTGGCAAATCAGCATGCATACAGAGTCCTGAACCTGTTCATCTCGCCCTATTCTCACAGCAAAACATATCCCAGTTATCCTGACCTGCCTCTTTCTTCCCAAAGTGTAGTATAACAGGTAGCCACCAACAATTCTGCAGTCCAAAAGGGAAACAGAAGATTAGGGCAAGGGTAACAGTTTGTAGATACAGGCTAATAACCAGGACAAAAAGAATCTTAATTGTGAACAGTAAATTGAGGTAGGACTCCAGGGTGGCAGAGATGGAGGTAAGAGAGTCGCTACGATCCTTACAGAACGTAGGAACTGGACTTTCATAAGAGGTCAAGAACAGGGTGGTAGAAGGGCTGGGTAATGCCAAACAACCAGAGCAGGTACCTTACACAGAATGAGCTAGGGCAGTGGCCTGGCCAAGGACTGAAGCCAAAACCAAGCTGTGAAAAAGAAATAGTGGATAGTTACAGCATCTAACAAGTTCTCAAAGCCTAGACAATCCAACTGCCCCCTTTTCCCAGTGAAGTACTGGGAGCAGAATAAAGGTTTACAGATCAGTCCTGACTTGGACCTGTAAATGTAGGTGGCTGGCAGTCTACCCCTGCCCTTACCCCCTTTTTTCTCTTCCTCCCCAGCGACCTATGGGCTGGAGTCTGAAAAACTGTCCTCATATCACTTCTACCCTCTCCAGGCTCTGGGCTGAGAACTGGAGCCTGCCAGCCCAGCCCAGCACCGTGACTGCAACTTCACCTCAGAAACCCGAGATCATGCTGCAGAGAATGTTTTCTGAAAACTACCATCAGCTGCTTTAGTGCAAAGCTCTTCCATGCTTCAATGACCTCTTCTAATTCTTCAGAGAAAAATGCTGTCTGCTTGAAAGCTCCTCTGAGACAGGGAGTGAGGGAGTAAGTGAACATGCTTGGTATTTTAGCCAACTGAGAGTAACCATGCCCTAAGCAATTCCAAGATAAAAATCCATTATCTTGTAAACAGATACCTCTCTTGAACTATTCACCAGCTTTTGGGTAAATATAGTTTTTACTTTTATGGTACAGGTGTCCTTGCTTCCCACCAAGGACTCACATTGCACTGTGCAAGGTCCTACACAAATGATAAAAGAAGTCATCCACAGGCAATACATCAATGCTACTAAACAATTTGGTGGTCAGAGCCTATAGTTACCATCTATTTTTTAATTCCAGTTACTTAATATCTAAATATACAAGCAAAACACAAAAATAAACTACTGGTTAGAATATTTGTTTACTGAAATCAAAGTTGCCATGCACACAAGAATAAAACAAGATTTTCTGACAAAATTGGTGGGGTTCCAATCTTGTTTCTTATAAAACAAGCAATAAATAGGCTGAAATTGTTATTTGAGATAGTTGTTTTCACAACATTATCTGTACTGTAAAATGAAAACCCTTTTCCCTTTACAATAAAACCAAAATTAACAGCAATATTTATACTATATTAACAATTCCTAACTTATGATTCAAGGTCCCTAGTACTTTTATGATTCTTTAATTATGACTTCCTTAGCTATTCTTGTACAGCATGTTATACACATTGACTCAATTTTAAACTTTTTTATTTTTAGAATGAGATAAACTGGCATAACATCACTTCTACCAACTTATAGGCAGCTATATTTTGATAAAATTTTATCATAATTACAAATATCTATTCGGTATTCAGATATCTGAACAAAAAAAAATCCATTTGGTTTGGATGAAGAATGAGCACAAGGTTATTTTATACCTCATATATGAATCTTTTTTTTTTTTTTTTTGAGGGAAGGGAGTGGCAGATGATGTAAATACATGACAGTCAAGATACCAGATAGCAGTGAAACCAGTAATAAATGTCTAATCGGATGTAACAAGAAATAAGTGGCTGACTTAAAATTAAACTATTTTTTAGAAATATACAGCAGTGGGAGGAGATAGCATTGAGGATTCAAAAAGTAACTAAAACTTGGCAGTACATTTAGCTTAGTATTTGGGAGAATACTTAATTCTTAACTTTACTGTGAACTAGTTCCCTAAACAGCTGCATTTTAAAAACTGACAAATTGTTGCTTTGGAGCCACTTTTGTTATCAAACCTGTATTCTGTTACAAAAGACACAACCTGTGTTTCAATGAAACACCTGTGAATTTACAGCAATAAAAATGAGAAAACAGCAGTTAAGGCAAAACCCTTCTTAAGTACAAGAAAGGCAGATTGCAGTGATTTTTATGGAAGAGTGCTAAGGATTCTAATTATAAATGATACATTGTTTAATGTTAGCATAAGTATTGGAGAGATGTACTAAGAAATGCTTGAAAAACTTTACTTTTAAAATACTGTTTTATTACTATGGTTATGACTATGTTTATTTATGCAGGAAGTAATTGTGAAATTTGAACATCATGCATATAACAGCATCAATCAAATGACAATAAAATCTTCAAATCTTCAGCTCAGACTGCAGAGAATACAAGACTAAAGTATTATTTAATACTCCCTTATTGAAACTGTAATTTTAATGCCCTAATTTTAGCATGCTCTGTCAAAGAATGTAAATGTTTTCTAAAGCCTCCTGAAAAAGGGTCAGACCAGCTGTGGAAGGAAGATACAAAGGGGTTCCTTAAGGACAAGTCCTTCCTCTTGCAATGTGCTGACACAGCTCCCATCAACACTCATGGAGGAGAGCAGACCCAGAAGTATCAGCCTGCTAATTCTGAATGTGTTTGCTTTGTGGGTTGATTACACCTCAGACATGCCAGACACATCTCATTATGAAACCCAGGCAGATGACTAGCTTTGATGCAGTTGCAAGGCAAACAATCCATAGGAAAAATCCTTCCAAATACACATTTATTGTTTATCTGCCCCACCTAGTAACATCCAATATCTGTCCTTCTTCCAATACTAGAAGCCTGTTGTTTTCTCAGGGCACTGGTGGCATGTAGGGCACACTCAGGTTTCCCCTGCCTGTCAGGGGCACAGATCCTAGCTGACAAAAGGAGCACAAAAAATGGTTGAGTGTATTCTTTTCCAGGTTCCTTTTCCAGGGCAAGGATCACAAGACCAGTCTTTGCAGTATTTATATCCTCTTAATTTCCAATAAATATATTTCTATTGTACCCATCTGTAGTAAGATTCAATCAGTCATTATTACATTATTCCTCCTAGTTCTGGCTGAAGACTATTGTTCCTCATAACATTACACTTCATATGGGAGAAAAAAACAGGACTATATAAAATTGCTTTTTTTTCACTACAACATATTTATGTTTCCCTTCAGTCTTTTTGCTGCATTAGTGTAAAGGTCTGTTTTCACAGACAGCCATAACATCAGTGAAAGCTTCCAGCCCTCCCCTTTCCTACCCACATCAACAGCTCAGTACCCACAAAAAACTGAAATCCATAATAAAAAAATGCAGCCTGAAATCTCTACCATCTATATTACTACTTCACAGGCCCAATAAAAGTAGCCTGATCTCTGAGCTGTTTGCTTTTCATACCAGAAGTAAACAAATTCCAGGCTTCATTTTCCTTAGATTGTTTGAAAGAAAAAGCTCTAAAGACTAAAATAAGAGCTACATCATATAGTAACTGTAAGACAAGAAACTCAGCTGAGTTGTGGGATGCAATAAATTCTGTGCATTGTTTCTTTTTCTAGACTCCTTTCAGTGACATATGACCATACAACATTTATTTTCTGGCTGCTATGTCAGATTCAGCCATTTGTAGCTGAAGGCAGAACACATGATGGAATGAAAGGGGGCATGTAGTAGGTGATCATAAAAATCACATGAGTACAAATTAAAGAGAAAGAAATAAAAAAGGGTTAGACTTGTTAGGAGTGTGACTTCAGCTTCAGCATAATCTGTGTGTTGCTCCTTAACTGTACGAACTCAGTACTCCCTTATCACAGTTCACATACATGTGTATGAGCATGTGAAAACATATGGAATTTAAAGTCAACTCTATAACCTAGCTTCATCAAATCGATCAAACAGCAACCAAATTAAACAGCAGGCCACACAAAGTGTCCGTTACAAAGTTTAATAAAAGTTAGCTAAGAAGCTCCTGCTGGCAGAAAAGGTGACTTGTCAGTAACTTGAGTTCTGCAGGTATCTCTTGTACATACTGCACTGTGGCAGAACAGGTTATGTTGCAGTATTTAACCACAAAGCCTTTTTAAAATCCAGGTAGTACCTGTACCAGACACACATACACAGCAGCTCTTGCAGCAGCAGCTCCCACAGAGGTATCCATTGGGAGAAGTGAGCAGGATCAAGAAGAAAGCTACAGGAAAAGGAAGACTTCTGACCAAGTGCTCAAACACTCGTTAAATTAACTCTAATGATTATCAGTAGATTCACCTGAGCATGGGCCAACATCCATTTGTGTGGTCTTTGACTCCAAGTTATAGCTATAAATAGCTGTGAAGATGCAGGGAAGTAAATCAATAACAATCACCACCTATGTGTGGGAATGACTCAGGCTCTGGCAAAAGATGGTAGGTGAAACTGTTATGTGAAATAGCTGTACTCTATTTCCAGCAGTAGTGGATAGCTGGAGAACAGTTTTTAATCCACTAAGATTTTGCACACTCAGTTAAAAGCTATCTCCACCTTCAGGTGGGGACTCAAAGCTGCGACAGGCAAGAATGGGGATGGATCAGGATCTAGCAATTGGTGGGCTCATCCAGGCTCCATGCAACAAGAGGGAGGAAATACTCTGACTGTAGGTTCCCCCTCTTGCAGTGCAGGAAGAGTCCTGAGAGCCAGGGGGTTGTAGAGAGCGTGGACAGGGATAAGCTGCTGAGCAGACCTGCCTGCCATGGCCAGATAGGAACATGAACAACGGCGAGCCTCAATTTCTCTTACAGAGCACAGAAAGGAGAAAAGGCATACACAGATGAGCAGATAAGAACTTCACTAACCAAAACAAACAAATATATCCATGTGATGCTATGATCTCTGAAAGAATGTTTCAGCAATTTTGGATACCACTATAAATATGTCTAATTAGACAGGCAATCTAAGAAAACATTCTGTGATAGAGCTCTTGTAAAAAATAATGGATTAGTAAAGGCTAACCTGCTGAAATTCTGTTCCCTATGTTGACAAATTTAACCTGATAAATCTGCTTTTCAGGTGTTCTGAAGACTAAAAAATACATTACTAATGTCTGTATCCACAAAGAAGTAGTGCATTAATTCTAGAAGCTGACAAACACCTTACACAGCAGTAAGAAGATGACAAAGCTTTGTACTACCTCTTCTGTGTCAGAGAACAGGATGATTCTCCAAGAATGGATATGAGGCTGCACCAAGTACTGCATTAAGAGCTTGGCAGGCTGTGCAGCAATGTACCCACAGGCACTGTGACACAGCACAGCTGGTCAGGAGACTGGACACCACGGGCATGAAGTGTACTTGGAATATGTTTCCACACCCTGGTGAAAAACTAGCACAGAAAAGGAACCACAGACAAGCAACCACCTCCTCCAAGAACAATAAGTGTAGGCTACAGGAGTGTGTAGGCTTGGTAAACACTTTACTTGCAAGCAAAATGTGCTTGTGGACAGAGACAGAGGAGAAAAAACCCAAACCAAATAAGCAAAACAACACAAAACTTAGTGATTAAATTAGTGACTAATTTTTAGACCAATCTGACATAAATTACCTCACTTTCTTAAACAGTTTGATTCAACAGATCTTGAGGACAAATTAGCAAACTGGCTTTTATTCTTTATAGCTACATGGTACTTTTGCACATCCCCATCCACTCAGGTGTGACCGCTGTTTCATGCACATAGATATTTTAAGAAAGCAAGGAAATAATAAGATTATATTCATTATTAGTCACCTGTCAGGTTTCTGCAGTTCATACAGCACGTGGGATTTCTTATGTCTGGCTTTGTTCTGTAAACATGGGAATAATTTTCAGAGTGTCCAGGTGCATAAACATCTGTTACATAAGCAGGCAAGATATTTTGAAAATATTAAAAAAAATGTTTACAAGAAAAATAGAAAGCCGAGACTACAAAAACTTAAAGCTGTGATTGTTGGGTTTTTGTGGGTTTTTTTGTTTGTTTTGGTTTTGGTTTTTTTGGGTTTTTTTTTTGTTTTTCTTTTTAATAGCTAACACATAGTAACTTGATTAATCACACTCAAGTATTTCCATAGAAATAAGCCCCTGAAGCTAACAACAAACACTGGAAACTTAAAAGTGAGAGATAGGCAGCTCCTGGCAGTTAGGACATTTAAATCCATAGAGAAGAGACACCATAAAAACTGAGACAGAGCTGGAAGAGACATGATTTTCACCGACTCAAGACCTCAGGCTTCCCTCCTGTAAGCAACTAAACCTAGGAATACCTGAAGTGTAAGAATTAGTCCTGTATCAGTAAAATATTCGTATTTTCAAATCAGCTGTTTAGAAGAGAGTTAAAGAAGTAAAAATCAAAGTGATATCACACCACAGCTTTAAGACCTGGTATTTTTTCTTCAAATGACATAACCTAATGTGAATAAGAAACTCTCTTAGACAGTAAAAATGGGGATTGACTGCTTTACGATTGATGGAGCTTTCAAAACCAAAAAATCTTGCTGTCCTGTCTTCCAAAGGGTGCAGAAGAAAAGTGGACATCTAAAAACTTTTCTTTCTCATCAAAGAAAGCATACTGGGAATGTACTCAGAGACAGTTAAGTCACAGGTATCTCTCCGGGGAAATAACACTCTTATCCAATCCATTTCTCATTGCCTGATATGATAGAGAATGAAGACTTATCATATAAAATCAAAACCAGCAGCAAAGCCATTTGTTGTCTGGTGAAAAGGACACAGAACTGGCTACATATGATCAGTCAAGTAAGCACATGGCCGGGATAGTGACAGAGAGCTCTCCAGCAGCGCTCTCATAAGAACCCAGCAAAGCAACATGCCACAACTTGGACAAATCCTAGGATCCTGGATAAAGTAGCATGGATCTTCTAGTTTGAGATACTGAAAACTAACACTGAAGAATGAGAAAGGTCGTTCCCAAAGGAAAGGGCAGGGTCTCTGCTCAGAAACTAGAAAGATGGACCGGCCCAAAGAGACTCCATCAAAGCCATCTAGAGAAAATGGTTTTACTTAGCCCAGGAAATGACACAGCACTGCCCTACAGTCACATGCTCTGTGGTTTTATGATTTAAGATGCTTTTTCCCTCTGTTGCTTTTAGTTCTATAAAAATGATACTTCTGTTTGAAGGTCCCTTCTGGTCACTGATTAACACATCACTGCTCTTAAGGGAAAAAATGGCAGTTATGAGCCCAGTTGCACTTGCTGAGCAGGAACATCACAGGATCCTTTTACAAGAGACAGGATGACTCAGAGCCAGGAAGCAGCTGGGACATGGATTCAGCCTGGGAGAGGCTGGCCAGGTTACTAATGCAGTCTGCCTCAGTGCTTGCTAGCACATGATGCTGCCTTGTTTAGGGAGCAAAAATTTTGCTGAAGGGACAGACTCTTCAGAACTTGTTAAAAGTTTCTGTAAATACAGAGCCCAAGGCTTGCCTGCTGAAGGTCTGGATTTCTTGAACTGTCCCTAGTTTATTTCAAGACACAGAGAGTCTCTTTCCTTGCACTGATGCCTTTGGTTTTCTGCCTTTGTAGGACATGAAGGCAGAAACATCGATTTTGTTTATACAAAGATTAACACAGGGCTTGGTCTCAATTACAGTTAACGGTGTTTGAACAACTATATGAGCCCTTAAATTCATAGAAAAATGTTTCTTTTTTGGCTGGTTAGAATGATTTCGTGCTTCACAGCAGGACAAAATTCAGAGGAGCCAACAGGAGCTTCACTCAGCAAATCCCGGAGTGTGAACTATCACTACTCCTAGATGGCCATCAGGGGTGTTTTTCTGAAACCTGAAAAACTCTCACCCACCAGAATGTGTTGTTAATGATCTGATATATATCAAAACATTTGCTGCACCTGTTTTTTGTTTTTCTACATCACATAGTAGCACTGCATCATTTCTGATACAGCCTACTCCCAAGTCTTGAAAACCTTATGACTCAATCATCTAAACATCAAGACTATTTTTAGCTTCCTTAACGAGCTTCAACTTCAGGGCTTAACTGGAATTTCTAATAAAGAAGTGGTAACATGCTCAATAATGGGCTAAGATTTGTAAGGTATTCTAACTGTATTTTATTTTGTAACAATATGTAATCACAACTGTATGGAGTATTGTGGGTTTGTCCCTGATATTTTTCTGCTCCATTACAGTTAACACAAGAAGTTATCCCGGCAAGTTTTGTGGCCAAAAACATTTTGGTTCTTAAAAACAAACCAACAAACCAACTGCAAATGAACTGATCATAAAATAAAAATAGCTGTCCCTTTAAACAGCAGCCTGAATCAATACTATCTTACAACATTCCATCAGTATGTGCAGACAGAGACAGAGCTATGGATATATATATATGTGCAGACACAAACAGAGTGTCCTGTTTTCAGAAACTATTTCTAAAATGACAACACGACTAAAACGATATACATTAATTTACATACTTTTAAATTCTAACAATGGTCTTATCAGGAAAAAGGAGAAACTCCCTTCTGCTCTTCCCTGCTGGAGATGAAGATTCTTTCCTCCACGAGGTTTGGCAATCATCTGAGTCATCACTAATTTAGGTAGCACTGTCCACACAAATTAAAAAAAAAAAAGAAAAGAAAAGAAAAAAAAAAAAAAGAGAGAGAGAAAGAGAAAAGAAGGGGGGGTTGTGTGGGTTTTGTTTTTAAAACAAGCTTAGCTTGCTGAATTGCTTGATGCTGGAGCCTGGGCCAGCACAGAAAGAGCAAAGAAAGTAAGACTGCTCCTTCTGATGCAGTGAATCTAAATGTGCTAAACTATGTCAAGCTAGGAGTATCAGTAAAATTTAGCTTTTAAAGATAAATAAAGTTGAGTTAAAAAAAAAAAAAAGCTATTTTCAAATATTTTTCTTTGTGGGATGTTTCACTTCGGTATTCACATGCCATGGTCAGAACTCAGAGTGACACAGATGAACTCTTCATGGAAAGCTTGGAATTTGTCACAAAGTCTTTCTATCAGTAACTACAAAGACCAGTTCAGGACCTCTAAAAATTAATTCAAAGTTTAATTTGCACTTCCCAGGGAAGTAAATTTGTATCAACATAATATACCAAATCTATACAATTAAGATCTGGTAAACTTAGGAACTGATGAGCCAATCAAGACACTAATTTTTTTCAACTCCTTTCTCATATCATCTTAACACTTCTATTCCCTCTAAAATCACGGATTAGTAAATGCTAACACACTGAATTAGAGATGGCAAGTACTGCTGGATTAAGTCTGAGTAAATAGTTGAGCTTCTTAGCAGCTAGGAACTAATACAAAGCAGGAATGAAAAACATTTCTGAGGAAAGATCAAGTTTGTGGAGCAGTGAACCAGAGGGCTTTAAAAAATATTGCCATGAGATCCCCCCAAAAGCAAGTAAGTGACAAAAAAGAGACATTCTAGCTGAGTATCAGAACCCAGACTACAGAGCAGCTGATACATAAAATGGTGCTGAGCACACTGTGCTGATTCCTCCTGCTCTGCAAAAGGTGTACTATCAACATCTCACAGTATTTGGAAAATACATGCAAGAAAAAAACAAAAGTTCCATCCCAAGTTCCACTTAGACTGTGGATGGGGCTAAAAGTTAATCACATTCTTCATTCACTGTATTATGAAGAAAATCTTCAACCTCCTGCAAGAAACAGTAAACCTGACAATCAAATATGTACTCACATTTTAGACTGTAACTGTGGGCTCATCTTCACTACTGTTAAATCAATTGTACTTAACTCAATTACAGTGAGGTAATTACATTAACATGAGTCAGTGCATCCACACATGGCATTTGCACGTGTGCTGAGTGAATTGCTGTTACCTCCCACATGGCACAAGTACTTTGCTCAATCACATTAAACAGGACACAGCTCAGGACACTTTCACCTGCAGTTCAAGCCACCACACTGCTGTCAAATGCTTCTATCCCACCTATACAGGAGGAGCCCTACTGCACAGCTGCCCTTAACCAGGTACAGACTAACCCCTGTGTGGGTTTACCTACCCACTGTAGTGCCTTTCATCTTCTAAAATATACTATGTCCTACTGCTTTTGGAACGGGAACAAAAATACCCATCTTTGCAGTCTGTTTATTATTCAGCTTAAAGGCTGAGGAGAGCGTTAACGGTGATAAATACATTTTAAAAATTAAGGAACCCCTTCGAGTTAACAAAGATGTTGATTCACTGGCTCCTGCAGCATCTGCTGGCATACCCATGTGCACCGATCTGAAGCCTCTGCGGTCTCAGGCTACGTGCACGCCTCTAATTAACCGCTTGGGCATCACTCCCCTGGTTCCAAAGCAAGGTGTAACTTAACATTTATCTGTAAATATTATTTCCTTCTCCCCTCCTGCTCCATTCCCAAAAGAAAGGGTGGCTGCGTTCTGGCTGCTCAGGGAGTAATGCCCTCCTCTGGGTGCCAAATTCAGTAGCAGTTGCTGTGAGGAGGGGAAAAAAACCAACGTAGGGAACAAACAACGTGCAACCTCTCGCATGATGGAGGATCCCACTCCTGGGTCAGCCTGCTCCTGACCCAGGGTTATTTATCACTAGATACACATATTAAAGCCCACAGAGTGAGCAATACTAGTTTGTTCAGTAGGAGAGTTTCTGTTACTGGTCAGGCAGATGCTTGCAGAAATTACATAGAGCTGGCCCGTGCCTTAATTGAAGCTGGAACCTGTACCCTGGTATCTGTGAGCACAGCTCAGCAGCGCTCCTTGCTCATCTCTGGATCCCGAGAGAAATCTCTGCACTACTTTCTAATGTAACTAACAATCAGTTGCCAAGAAACTGAATCTGAGTCAGACAGAAATCAGACCCACAGGTACAGCAAAATAAAGTAACGCAACATGTCCTTTCTCTTAAAGGACTTGCCCGAAGCCACTGAACACAGTATTAGGGAGATTCTGTTTTCAGATATAGTAACTAATTCACAAAACTTGTGAATCCCTCTAGTCCCTGTACTTAGAGATCCGTGACTGATAAACATGCAAATGAAATACCAACTGCAGAACACATTCGCTGGTGTGTCCAGGTGTATGACAAGGTTAACAAATGGTAGTGTTAACATCCTGTCAAAGGGAAGATGAAAATCAAACTAAAGATGGGTATGACTTTGGAGACATAAGGACAAGAGCAATGAAAGTTTCTTATGCTTGTCTCAAAGAGCTCCATCATGTACTCACTAGGCAGGAATAAGTACACTTTATCACAGAAGTACAAGCACCTTATGCTTACATTCTGTATTTGGACAACCTCTTCTACAAAACATGGAAACTAGAATACTAAATGCCAAGAAATAGGCTAAATATATTAATTTAAGGTTCTAAAATATCATTATTACAAAACACTAAGTTAAGGTGAACTTCTGAATAAAAATATTATTAATATTTTTATAATCAATATTTATACACCGTTCAGAGATGTCATATCTTAAGAATAAGTAAAAGGCATTATTTTGCAAGGACAAATTCATATTTAAATCGTGTCACATGGTTTTTAAAGGTTTATCTTGGGGAAACAAGGGGAAACTTGTTTGCAATGCAAAACAAGAAATTAGAATCTAAATATGTTTTTATATATAAAGAAATATAAATAAAATAATCCTTCTATTTCATGCTTGCCTGTCTTTTTAGACTGATAGCTGAGAGTGCTTAATCTTATTTCTGTAGTCTTACTTTTTCTGAATGGTAATAACGAATCACAAGAGAAAAAACAGACCTTAACGAAATCTATTTAGGGGTTTTTCACAAATAGCTGTGCTATCTTTCAAAATTAAATGTCAAACAATCTGTACAAAACTCAAGCCCTGTTTTAAGACTACTGCATTATTTTATAGGAAAAATCTCCAGACCTCCACTTTCCTTCTGCTGCCTTTGCAGACCCTTTTCTGACTGGTGCGCTCCTGTTTTAATCCAAGGGTAGTAGTGTTTGCTGATCTTGCCAGTGTCCTGTGTGGCTACAGGCTCACACAGAGAGGTCAAGAGAGAGCACAACCAGAAAACTTGTGAAAAAGGAAAACAAAATGGAGGAGGGGCACCCGCAGGAGATGAAGGAAAGCCAGCAGAAACGCCTACAGTGTACAACAGCATTTTTCTCAGCCCTCATGAACTAGCATGTCCTTATCACTGCCTGAGAACTTTAAAACAAAAAAGAAAAAAAAAATAAATTAAAGAGAAGCTCTTCTTCAGCCAACCTCCACAAATGTCCACCGAAAATTTGGAAATTATTTATTTATTGTGGGTTATAGCCT
Organism: Regulus satrapa; assembly: GCA_013396955.1. Lineage (NCBI taxonomy): Eukaryota > Metazoa > Chordata > Aves > Passeriformes > Regulidae > Regulus > Regulus satrapa. The sequence continues at coordinate 334,579 of VWZN01016688.1, forward strand.
ATTTGTAAAGAAATCTACAATTTACTGTAAAATTCTGACTCCCAAATGCTAAGCTGATAGGACAGAAAATAAGAACATAAGCTTATACAGCTTCTTTGTGCAATTAGCGATTTATATGTTTGCTCAGAAAGGGTAGACATTGTTTAATTTTGTTAAATATAAAAACTCTTTGCTATGCAAATACCTTTAAATGGAAAATAAATTCACATTTCATGGTAGTTTTTTCAAATATTACTTTCACAACTGGTATTCATTTAAAAAATGTTTTCTTACACACAGCTTATTGTTTCTTACATTAAATTTTCCATTTGTTTGCAACATACCCTTCCCCAAGCCTTGGGGGAAAAAAATTGTTTACTTTTCATATCACTGTTCATATCATATCTGAAATTTGGAAATCAATAATGGTTCGAAGAACAAACTACAAATAAAGATAAATGGTATTTTGTTCACTTAACTCACTCTTTGCTAGAATCATTTGCCAAATAATTTAATTTGTTACAATATGCCCAATATTGATATTCTCCTGATTCTTATCTGTGTACTAGAAACATCCATATCTACTTCGGTCAGCCTTATATTAAGGCAATTTGTGATCAGCTTAGACTGTTCATTTAATATCAGTGCACATGGCACACAGATTATTGTCTGCAACAGAAAACCACAGATTACTTTAATCAACCATTAATCCATGCAATAAACGAAATGTTACTGAAAAGTGCAACGATGATCTTCTCAGTTACACGTTGCACTTGAACAGAATTTGTTTTAGCATAGCAGTTTTTCTTTCTAAAATAAATACTTAGGAGCATTTATAAGAAAAGTAGCAACAAATTCAAACCATCTGAAATTTTATAAATGAAAGACAATCTCATTGTGAGGATCCTGACCAAATGCAATTACACAGAGATTTGCTAGTGGACAGGTTCCATTCATCAGTGGCAATCTCTCTCCATAGAAGAGAAAATATTTCCTAAAATGTCAGGACAAACATTTTGCTCAATTAAAAACAGATCCTAAAACAGCTCCTATGCTGCCCATCCCAGTTGCCTGAGGCCACTCACTTTGACAGAAATTACATATATGTGTATATATACGTGTATGCATGTATACAAAACAACAGAATATATACATAAAGGCTCCTTTAATTTATTTACATTTCTTTACATCTGAGTTACCGATCTCCTTAGGGACCGGGGTGAATACTAACATACAGTAAGTAGAGCTACACTCTAGAGTACACCTTAGCCAGTCACAGCACAACTTCTGTCAATAAACAATCTCAAGACAACCATTTTTGCTTTTTATTAAATACAACCTCCTTCTGACTTCATGTTAAATTAGCAACAAGCAGAACTCAATGTTTGAATATATCTGCTAAGTTTGCCCACGCTACATGTATGCAGCACCTGGCATAATTTCCTTGTCCCTGTGCAGACAAAACTCAGTCCCACCTGCTCTTGGAAAAATTGAGGATCCATCCTGCAACTTGTCATGCAAGGGAGTTCTACAGAGAGCTCAATTCCGGACTTTACAGCAGCCAAATCAAATGAAATCCCAGTGACTTTTTAAGTGTGGCACAGTACTTCGCAGCACTGAACTTACACCACGAATGACAAACTTATGTGCATGCACATGAGAAATATTTCTTTAAAAACATTTTTAATGCCATTTATGACAATTCAGTGGTTTATTTCAGAGAAAACATTTTTTAAAGATCCTTACAAGAAAAATGAAAATTACTGCTACAGCTTGCTTTGAACGCAGTTTTGACATCAGGAGAGAAGCTGTTGACAGCTGAACCTTAGTTGAAATAGACTGAAGTTAACTGAGATCAGTTAATAAACATTACATTGGTCTACTAAAAAAATTCAAATCATGGAGATACTTCCAGGGAACTTAACACGATCCTCCTGTACTACTAGAGAAAAGGTGTGCCCAGCAAAGCAGACAGCTCAATTTTGCCTTCTAGTTACACACCAGAAGGGCAGTCACAAATTAAATGTTGCCAACAGGAAACTCACTCTATTTTTTTTTTTTTTTTAAAGTTACAGAAACAGACACATCCACTATTTGCAGGACTGGACTCTGAACATCTCTTTTTGAGGAAATGAAGGCCAGACCAAGCCTGGCACTGATACAACGCACAGTCACGGTGAGCACACGCCAACCGCGGTGGCAGCGCCGTGAAACACAGCTGTGCAAAGTCTCACTCTGCCATTTTCCCCCTAGATAGCATGTTAAATCAATGAGAGCAACAAGAAGTTTGGGGAACAAGACCTCCCACTTAATTTGGGCTCAGTTCCTCAAAAATTACACTCCACCACTGCACTGATACCAATTGGAATGGTGTATTCTGCATTTCCTCAGGCTGCACGCCTCTACTGCGTTCCTCAAGTCAGCTCAATTTTTCATGTAGCAAAGCCAAAGTCCTATGAGTTTCATGATACAAATAAAACCCAAATATGGAAAATAAATTACTAGTTTCCAGCTTAAGGAGCAAAGTATTGCAACTCCTGCAGCTAAAAAGCAGCTGAATTGACAAGGCATTCTGGGTGGGAACATGAGGCCGGAGTGAAGGAAGGGGTGGGAAGGATTGCCTCTTCTAGCAGGAGTCTACAGTTACCTCGCTTAAGGCAGTAATGAAAATGCAGGGTTGTAACAAGCAAGGATTTCATCCAGGAGAAGGAAAAACAAAAACCAAAACCCAGAACAAGCCAGAACAAAAATAACAACAAAAGAAGAAACTTAACCAAACCAAACAATTGCAAAAGCCTAGCATGGACCCTATCTTCAGCAAACAAATCTTTCTTCAAGATTAATAGAGATGATCGCTTAATTTAAAAATAAGCATATAGAATAATTCAGGGCTCACAACAATAGCGATGAAAAGTTTAATACCTATCAACCAAATGTAACTATGCACTGGTGTATGGAATGAGTATTACTGGATTTTCTGAGATTTGAGATTTGTGAAAAGCATTTCTCCCATTTGGCATTGCAAAATCAATATGTAACACTAATGCTGAAAACAGGCAAATAATTTTACACAGGAATGTTAAAATAAGTCACTAACTTCATACAAAGCATTATTTAAATATTCCAATTACCTAAAGTCTATATTGAAAAACCTGTACATTTTGTGAAACAACCCTAGGTTTAGCTGTAAATATGTCAATATAAGGCACACATGGATTAATTAAAACTACAGAACACCAACATACTTTGTACTGGATATATTAAATACTTCTGCTTGAAAAACACTTTCTAAAAGCACGTGCCACTTATTTGAAGGCAGCAATAAAAGTAAAGCCACCTTTAATCCCTGTACTATTTTGAAACAACCAAAGCAACCTTAGGGTTCCATCTGTAAAACCTCCTTTCATAACATGCATCTAAAAAAACAGTTTGCAAGCAAAAAATGTTATCAGAGAAAACCATGAGAGTCCAGCAAGCAGGATGCTGATGGGGGAGGAAGGAGCAGCTGACACAAATGTAGCATAGTTAATGGTTATTATACCTTAAACTCATCCCATAGGAGAGACTATCCCAGAGGGGTGAATCATTAAACACTGCTGACAGCCTGGAAGTACATTTTATATTTACGAATGTAAAAAATACTGGTTTTAATTATGCTGTTATAAACTACAGCCAGAAAACTTGTAAAAGCTTTGCACAACTCACCCACAGAGACTAAAAAAACAACATATTGTGACCTGTGTTGGGAAGGATGGCTTGTCTTTATTTCCATTAGAGCAAGACTGTTGTGAAGAAATATATATATTTCATCTATAGTATATAAAGTATGTATATGCACTACTTTTTGAGTTTTTTATAAATAAAAAGAATATACAGACTATTAATTCTTGTTTCAAAAAAGTAATTTAAGTAGTAATACTATAGTCACAGCACAAGGAAAAAATATCCCATCAAGTCTATGTGGATCTTCACCCAAGGACAAACTAAAGCAGAAGACCATTTAGTTATAAAAGCTACATATTTAAGGTCCCAATCTTGAAACCTTTATTTATATGAACAGGTCTTACTTTAAAGAACAAGTGTTTGCAAGATTGGAATCCTGCAATCATTAATCTTGTTGAAAGACTTTTTAGCATGAAGGACTTTGCTGTCCTTCCAAATAAACAAATGCAGGTAATCCTGCTGAACATTTTTCAAAAGTTCTGTCTTGTCACATTACAGCACTCAGAAGTTAAAGAGAAATTGTAAGATATGAGGTGAAACACCACTGAAAAGTTCTAACAATTCTAGAAGAACAATTTGTTATTTAAAATTTATTCCCCTTCAAATATTTCTGTAAATATGACTGCTTCAAGGTGCTTTGTTATTTAGTAGTATGATTTGCTTAATCATTAGGAGGGCAAGCCCGTGAGGTCACAGAAAATTGTGATGTGTCCAATTTTTTATTATCTTTGTGAGTTGGTCCGAGCAGAATGATGACAAGACCAAAGGTTGCTGGGGCTCGATCCCCGTATGGGCCATTCCCTGAAGGAATTCCCTCTGTGGACCTGTGGGTCCCTTCTGACTCAGAATACTCTGTGACTACCCAAGTTTAATTCTTCTTCCGAGCAAACAAATGGTTGGATCCTTAAAGGGAGGCCTCGTTTCTTGTCAAAGTTTTTCTTGATGCCATCGGGTGTGTGACATGTCCCATGGGCCAGGCAGAGAAGCACAGGGTGCAGGGGCTCCCCGAACCCGTTTACAGTTTCTTCCACACCCCAGTATGGCCAGTGCTGCCACAAATGGTGGCAAAACTCCAGGGAAAAGTGTTTGCTTCACAGCGTTTTTATTTGCATTGTCTGCCCATCCGTGTGCCCTGCAGACTGGCCATGCCTGATGTAATACCATCCAGAGATCAGTGGCACTGATCTGTCTGGCAGTCAGGGACAGGACCTGATGAAATGACCTGAAGTTGTGCCAGGAGAGGTTTAGGTTGGACATTAGGAAAAGGTTCTTCCCCCAGAGGATGGCTGGGCACTGGAACAGGCTCCCTCCCCAGGGAAGTGGTCATGGCACCAGCCTGACAGAGTTCAAAAAATGTTTGAACAAGGCTCTTGGGCACATGGCGTGACTCTCGGGGATGTCCTGTGCGAGGCTAAAAGTTGGACTCAATCTTTGTGGATCCCTTCCAATCCAGACTATTCTGTGATTCTGGTCCCTCAGCACAGGGAGCTGTGATCATCCCTGCTTGCCCCGTGCCAGCAGCCCAGTGGAGGGCATGGCTGTGTGTTACTGCCAGGGAGATGGGGCACACCCAGCACTAAACCCCTTTAGTTCCAGCAGTGCCGCCCTTCAGACAGTTTTGATCTATCATTATTTTGACCCTCAAAGATATTAATCAGCATGTCCAGTTCTGCAGTGTATGCCAAAATAGCTATTATTATTTTTTTTTTAACAAAACAAACAAACAGAACGTTTAAACCGTATTTAGAGAGTAATAATATCTTCGAATCTCTCATATCAATCACTTCCTTGGACCACAGTCAGCTGCCCGGGGAGGACCAGGTTATAATAAATGGCCCGAGGAAGCGATAGGCAATGAATAGCCCTGACCCTCGCTTCCCCGGTTCGGTCGGGGCTTGCAACCTGAGCCGGGAGGGGGCAAATTCCTGCCGCTCCCGCTGCAGCCGGGCAGGGGAGGGGAGCGGAGGGCGCCGCAAAGGGGGCCCCGGCCCCTCCCCGGCGCCGCCACGGCACCCGCGCCCCCCAACACCCCCTGCCCACCCAAACTCTCAGCTCCATCACCAGAGCGGCCCCACGCCGCTCCTGCGGCGGAAGCAACCTGCCCCGACCGAGCGCACAGATAAATGCAGCATCCCTGCCGCGGAAAAAGCAGCTTCACCCCCTCGCCGGGCCGCAGGTTTTCCGCCACCCGCGCCAACTGCAGCGCGGCAGAGAAGCCAGCAGCTGACTGGCAAATCGTGCCAGCGAGCAGAAAAATTAAGGCCCGGAATTTTTTGCTTTGCCCCCTTCCAGATGCCACTGCACTGATCCAGAAGGGAACTGGCAAATATAAAAACCGCGGTTGAAGTCTGCATCGCTCTCTGCCATTCGTTCCCCCCGCGCAGCAGATTCCAAAATGACCTACATTGTTAAACCTGTTTCCTGAAACACGCAGGAATGCTGCAGAAGATGAAAACAAGGCTTGTATGCAGAGATCTCAGGAATCCTGTATTTCCTATATTAGCACCTATTCATAATGAATATTTCACTTTGGGGTTTTTTTTGGCATAATTTCTAAATTAAGTTTTCTGATTATGATTCCTTAATGCTTGAATGTAGCTTTTTAAAATAGTAACATTTGAATAGCAACATTACTACCAGAAAGCGTTTGATAAAATTTGTCAAACTAATGGAAACTTGACATTTCAAAATCTTAACAGCTGCTTTTGATGCAAAAGTATTTTGTTTAGTAAATGTATAAAAATTATGTTACAATAATGTAATCTGTATTTTTCAACAAACCAATTATTAAAGTAAAATTAGGATTAATGCCTTTCTTCTGTATTTAGCATGTCCCTCATTGTTTGATAATTTACTTCCATACAGATTAAATAAAAGGAAGCAATTTGCTTTTTTGTCTATTGTCTTTAAAAATTGGGGAGTGAGATCTTAGTGTGCCCGGAACAATGTGCTCATAAAACATAAATATTCTGAATAACTTCGTTAAATCGCTGGAATTAAACAGTAAGAAAATAAATCTGTATTAAATTTTCTACATATTCACTTAAGTGGAGAAAATCAGTAGATCAGTACCCATTTTTATTTTCTTACATATGATCAATAAATAATTATCTGCCAGATCCTCTTTCAGACCTGAAATGCCAGGAATTTCAAACTTGTCCACAAAGTGACACAGCTACACTTAAGTTAATGAAGATCCTGCTGAATGTGCTGCAAGAAATTCAGATGAACATTTATGTATGGCAAGCTAATACTGTTGTATAGTTAGTTTGGGGGGCATTTTAAAGATTGAAAACCTGTCACAAAGATAGTAAAAACAAGTCCACTGAGTGGTAGTTCATACACACAAAACCCCCTTTCATTTACTTAATCAAGCTTTTCTGTTTTAAGTATCTAAGTTCCCAAATGAAGCTATCAGAAAAAAAATTCTTGAGACAAAATCTGTGTATGCATTGAAACTCCTTGACAACTATTTCACTGACTTCACCTGGCTCAACATCTCATCTCTTACTAACATTTAGTCCTTGAAATGTAGATAAAACAAAATTGTTTCTGTCTTTTCAAAATGCACATCTGATGGAGGGAGAAAACAGAAACTAAGCTAAGGTTTACCAGTTTTAAGAGTTTAAACAAATAGCTTATATTTATCATCCTAAAACAAGAAATACTGCAACAAAATCAACCATTTTATGCCATTATCTCACTCGGGAGAATATAACATACTATAGGTGCATTTCATGCCACCTCTTGTGGTCAGTGTTGTCTTAGATCCCTTGTGATGGACATTCAGATAAAGGAAATAAAACTATAACTATAAAAACATAATAGTGTTTTATATATAATTTTAAAAAATATACTGATTCCCATGAAAAATATATTAATATGTGGATCACAGAAAATCTTAAACATTGATTATACTAGCTAATAACACTAAAAATAATTCATCCTTCACCAAATGCTCCAACTGTAGCCATTGCAGCAGTCTAATCTTAGTCCATTTACAGCTGTCACCAGTTAAAGAATGATCATCCAAAGAAGTACTGTGTGAAAATTAACAATAAACCCACACAAGCATGGAATGGGCTATTATTTCCCAACAAACTACTGATGATTATTGTCAGTACAAAAGAAACTATAGTACAAAAATAAATTAATCTGCCATAAAAAAAATCAAATTGTGCAATTAAAATAAATTAATGAATATTAATGTGAAAATTCTTTGGAGAATCTGGATCTACCAATTACATTATTAAACATAAAGAGTTGTTGCTCAAAGCAGACTGCAGGTTAATTTAAAAAGCACCTGCATTATTGAAAAATGTAGTTACTAAATGTAAATACATATAAAATGGAATATGCATTTTTATTTTTTATAAAAGTCTTTAATAATTTCTACTAAAGACAATGTAGGCACAGATCAAATTTAAAGGAACCTTCCCAATCAGTGTCTTGGATTTATATAATTTTAAACATTTCCAAATCTAATGGATTGTATTTTGGAATATTGTAAACTTCTTTCCTTAATTCTTGAGGAAGAAAAGGCATTGCTAAGAGAATCTGATAACCTACTTAATGTAGGTAATAGACTACAGTCCAGGATAATTAAGCACTCCTCAGTGAAAGATGTGGTAATTACTGCTCCATTAAGTGTTTGCAAAAGCAGGAGCTAACACTAACAAAATCCTATTCCTGCAAGTCTAAGCAAAAATTTTATCTTCAGAGGTACTATATTTCTGCTTAAAAATCTCAAATACTATTATCATTGTAGCAATGCGCCTTGAAAATGTTTTGCTCTCTTACCCTCTACAGTACAATCCCAGTCCTCTCTCTTTGTGACTAGTGCTGTAAAGTCAATGGTGTAAAAGTTCTCCACAGTATCAGAAGTGAAGAGTTTCTTGGTTTATTAATGCATCTGCTTCACATCCAGATCAATCACCCTCAAGTAATGTCTGTCTTTAACAATTACCACTAATTCCTGAAGCAAATTAAACACACTTGTAATTTTTTTTTCCCCAGGTTGCAACAGTTTTTAAACCAGAATCACACACAACAAACAGGATGCCCTAAGATCACCCTGCATATCAGAGCCACACAGATCCCTGCATAAGAAACCATACATTCCTTACACTGTTCACTTCTACCCTACATTTCCCACTCAATAAACAGCTTCTGCAAAACATGCTACATGAAAACATTGAACAAATGTGATTTTGACTCATGTAAAACAGCTATTACAAATGTAATGTGATTTCTTTAATTAACACACACACAGAGGCACACAAACCTCTGAAACCAAACAACGAAGCGGGCAAACAAAGCAGATTTGGCACAGCCAAATGATAATGTATTCACTGCAGTGGAACACTGTGGTGAAATGGAAACCTTTTGACTAACTGCATTTACAGATATTTGAGGACTGCACTATGCCTCCAAATCTGTGAGCTGTCCACCTGCTTCTGTCTGAGCAGAAGGTTCATCTCCTTCCTCCTTGCCGCCAGTCAGTGCCCTCCCTTGTCTCTGAGTAGGATCTCTACAACCCTAACGCCAGGGAAGGAGACAGATCCTGGATGATCCAGCCAGCAGGACTCCCATCCTCCCCCTCCTCAACACAGATATGCAATACTGCAAGTTACAAGGTTTTTAAAAAGAATTACCAATGCCTTCTGCATCCCATCAGCCCCGCCAGAAATCAAAGGCCCTGCACAGGACTCTGTAGCTCTTCAACACCCCTAAGGCAGTTTCACTGCAAGGGTGAACTACATTCACCTCCAAGAGAACCTGCCTTTGCCCGTAGTGAGGTGTCTTTTCCACGCTGGGAGCATTTCACATACTTCTCTCACTTTCTCTTACTGGGAGAAACTTGTTTGGGACTGAGCAATTTTCTACCAGGAAGATGGAAAAAACCCCACAATATCAGCCTGATACCTTAGCATCAGAGCAGACTGGTAGATGAGGGAGTGGCTAAGTGAATTTAGGTAAGACATTAAATATTACACATTCACAGGAAGAAAAAAGTAGCATACTGTGAAAAGTATATACAAATTACATACATAACACAGCATGCATGCATCAACTTGGCAAGCTGTATCACTTTTAGTCAACTTTTAATTAAGCAACAGTGATCCAAACCTTGTTTACTGCCCTACATTTTAGGCGCTGTACAGGGAATAGCTCAGATCATTTTTGAGCACACACTTACAGCCTGATGGAAACAAAAGCCTGTGAACCACATAGTTTCAGTAAAAATATTCACGAAAGAGTCTTAACATCCACTTCTAAGTTTCACTTAGTGGTCAGTAGGACCACTTCAAGTGAGAATATAGAGCAGAATTTGGCCCACCAGGTCTGTAATGAACAAGAAGGGAAGGGATGTCACAATTTAATTGCTTTAAGGGAGAGGTTTTGTTCACTGTTGAAACAATCATCAAATTTCCATCCACCTGATGTACTGTTGCATTTAATATCTGGGGAAGAGGGCAGCTAACAAGTTTGTGAATAATTCTTGGGGTGTATAATCTGCATGTCTTAAGACCAGGTAATTAAACTGGTGAGATAGCAATATATATTTTAAATACAGGATGCAGTTTGGGGTCTAATCCAAAATCTAGAGAAGTCAGCTGGGGTCTATTAGGTATGATTGATACTAATACTCTTATGTATTTCTAGTATTTCCAGTATATGAGTCTAAGAATATTCAGAAATTACTACACATGGTCAGCAGAGGCTTTTTAAACCCCCTTATTTCCCTTAAGATTGGATTATTACAAATGGCTCATAAAACTTACCAAGATTTTGATTACTACCTTGCAAAACAGAGTTGTAAAATGAAATAAAATATTTTTTTAAAATTACAGCACATGTAAACAATTAAGGGATTTTAAAGACACCTGTACTTTGAAAAAAATACAGAATTATGCTTATTCTGGTCTACCTAAAGTACACAATGGCTATCATTTTTACTCTCAGTTTCAGACCAGAGTTTATTCCAGCCATGTATTTATGTGACCATAAACAGAGAGTTGTAACACAAATGTTAAAGTAGCCTCACGTGGCACTATAATAAAAACAATCAAGAAAAATAAATTCTCTCAGCACTGCATAGCTATAAATTAGCATGACTAATTGAAAGAAGGCCTCTCTGGGAACAGATTATCTTTGATGGGAAAGCCAGTATCAGCTAAATTGCTGACAATTACACATTCATGAATGTAATAAGAACATTAGCATTTTCTGACAGTGCACAAGACCTGTTATAGTCATATTACTTTCTGTACATAAATTCATATACTCCAAATATTGATTACATATGCCTTTACTCAGATTTTATGCGTTCAACTATTTTTACTAGCAAAAATATTAAGTTATGATGGTAAAAAATTAATCCAAACTTTTCAGCCTTTGTCCTTCCAAACAATGCAATTCTAGCACCAGATCAGAATTTTGGAATGGAAACTGTGTGGTTTTCTTAATTCCTGTACTGATAACAGAATAAGAATATTCTACAAACTCTCAGACAAATAATCTCAAATGCTTTGATGCCTTTAATTTTCAAAGTAGAAATTCCATACATATGGGATAATTACGGAGCTGTACTTTCCAGATTATCAACTAATTTCACTAAGATCTCTAGACCTATATGCTAAAAAGATCTACCCAAATTATTATGAGCATTACCTATAAATATGCTTATTTCTGTTCCGTAGAAGAAAAAGCCCACATTTTATTTATATGAATAGAAATTTCCCTGATTTTTTTTTGTCTGCCTTATAAATAGTACCTTTAAAAAACTGCAATCAATATATTTTAGCGTCACAATTGAATTGTAATCCCTAAACAAGAGAAAGAGAAACTGGAAGACTAAAGCGTGACAAGGAGATTCCTGAAACGTTTCACTTCCAAAGAGAGCTAAGATGCTTGTACTCATGCCAATACCCTCAGGTGCCCCTTTCCTTGAAAAGTCATTACTACTTTGGTTGTCTCTCCATCCCCAGCTGAAGGTGGCAACACAAGAACTCTGCTATTCTGCACTAGGAGACTGCAGTTTCATTCATCACATTTCCCTGACAGTGGCTTCCAGCTCTTTCCTCCCATACCTTCACCTCACCCTGGCTGCTACTTGCTTGCACCCCTGGCCACCCTTCCATGGTGCCAACACTGCCCACCCTCATTTGTGGGGATCATGGGGATTTTCTGCCATGAAAAATGATACAAAACTCAGACACAAACACGAACACTTCCCCAGCTGAGTTTGCAGTGCAGCCCCACTAGCACTTAGCCTAGTCCAACACAAAGAGCGATACAAAAGCTCTTGAAACTTACTGAGGCAGCAGCACTGCTGCCAAATGTAAAAGTCAAGTCATCTCCGTAGGATTCCCACTGAGAAGAGTGGCTGTAGGAGTTTAAGCCTCCACCTATTCGCCCCACACTGCTACTGCAAAGCCTTACTTGGCTGCTTGGAGAGCAGCTGCTGAACTGCTGCATGTTACAGCTTTGCATGTTTGGAAAAATTCAAATCCAGTGCCAGCTTTCCATAATACAGCAGACTGTGAAGCTTGAGCAAGGTCTGCAGCTGCTCCACAACCAGCCAAGCCATCTCTAGAGTGAGGATCTGGAATTCCCTTTAGCAATCTCCCAAGCAGTTAACCTCCCCCTCCATTTTAAGTCAGAACTAGCCAGACTAATCTGAGGAAAAGCATGGACTCCTGTTTCTTCAATCGAATAGGCTTAGGCAATGAGAAGCATTTCCCCACCTTCCATGCAGAGGTGTTTAGTGATACTCTGCTGATGTAAAAGAAATTTAAGGATTCACTGCTTTTACTGGTGATATCCATCAGGCAAAAGCCAGTCTGAATCTGTCCTGAAAAACTGTCCTTTAAAAAGAGTGAAGCATCACATAATACCTCTCTAACAGTCCTGGTTACTTATAGGTGATTTTAAAAATACAAAAAAAAAAAAAAAAAAGCACTCCTACATACAGGGAATTAAAAATTCAAACAGTATGTCCTTATTTATTTGCGTTTGTTTTAAAAAGCATCACAAATGGTCTTTACCCTCTAGTTTCTAGTTCCTAGAAATGACACTTTTACAGTCACTTTTATATGCCTTTGTAGAAACTGGTGGGCCTAATTTTGCTTCTGTTGATTAGTGGGAGAATATAGCAGGCCTTTACTGCAACGGGTTACTTAAGGAAGATGAATTAAACAATATTTCATGGGAGTATACTTTGTGAAACAAAACTGGATAGTTCTTAATGTACCTACTACCTCAGTAATGTAGCTGCAAACCAGAACAAGCAACAATAACAACATTTTTCTCAATATGACAATTCATTTCCTTTTAGCTTTGGTTTATATATCTGCTTTGATATCTTATGTTTGTGCCCCAGACAAAATATCCTCTTCCTTCCAGTATCCCAACCCCAGTGCACAACTTCCTCAGTCTTGGAGAAAAGGAGGATAGCACACTCTGGAAAGGGTGTGCTTACAGCTTCTGCCAAAGAGGGAAATACCTCCTAAGATAAAGTTGTCCCACTGCAGCCCTCTGCCTTTGGGCCACTTGTGATTTCTACTTATCAGCATGCGAGATTTCAAACACTTCAGCCAAGTCTGATCTGATCCAACACCAGTTAGGTCTAATAGTGTTGCCATTCACTTAAATACTATATAGGTTTACTAGTAACAATTTACTACAGTGTTTGGGTTAGATGCAAATAGATGAAATATGGAAGATTAAGACAACCAAATTACAAGTTTTTTCAGACAACCATCTTAAACCATCAAGCTGTCAGTCAAGTATATTTCCATCTCTCTGTGTGTCCACACTCTGTGCAAACTAAGACACTAATTAGTAGCCAAACCAAATTTTTTTTTTTTTTTTTAATCCCGATGCTGTAGCATTCCACACCACAGTCAGTGGTCCCCATCATTTCTCTGCCTGCTGCAGCACAGTTGCTGAGTGCCAAAGCTTGGCTCCAGGTCTCGGGCAGCTCCATCCCGTTATGGATGCAACACGTGCTGTGGCTGCTGAGCAGATTTTGACACCCGTGTCTGATCCCTGCTGGATCTTCTATACACATGATCACTGCAGACACACATTTACTCCCCATCTGCTTCCTTCCTCAGCCTCCCTCCCTAAATCCTGCTAGCCACTTTTGTTTTGATTAGGACTGGGTTTGCTTGGTCCCCAGCAGAAGTCAAAGACACAAGTCAGTAACAGCATGCTCCGCATTGGGAGTTCTGTTTGTATACCCCAAACAGGCATTCCTGTGTCATATTCAACATAAGGAGGAATGAAATACTGATCCCACTTGCTTGCCCAGGACTTCCAGTTATCCTAAGCAATTAAGTAGCTTTTAAACTACTCCCAGTAAAACAACCAATCAAACAAAAAAGGTATGCTAGATGACAGAACGAATGCATCCTCGAAAAAGCACAGGATCATGTGTGCTCACAATATAACAAAGTCCAGCATGAGTGTATAATGCCATGCCCTACTCTGTCATAGAAACAGTAGTTCAACTGTGCCTAAAAACTAGGAATCCAAAGAACAGGCATCTGATTCATCACTGAAAAGGATAGTTGCTCACATTAAGGGAAAAGACTGTTCAGATGTTGCTTGTATGTCTCATTTTCCATTTATTCCTCTGTTTATAGTCAAAATAGTATCAGTAATTTTTCCTCCATCTTTTGTTATGTACAGCAAGCGCAATCTTTATAATACACAAATTATAGTGCAGTGCAGAAGGACTCAAAGCAAGAAGAAAGGGTGTTTTCCATTTCTATTGAATTTTGTAGTAACAGCAAAGAGTAACAAAGTTCAGATGAAAGTGAAAAATTTCAAGCCAACTATGTTCCTTTTAATGAGAAGACAAAATACACCAGCTCCTACATGCTGCTCCTCCCTTCCTTCCTCTCCCCATCTCATAGAAGAGGATCCCAATTAATGATTGTGTTTAAGGTCCCAGTTCAGAAATCTTGTATCAATCCTTTATTGTAAGGGTAAGAATTTTGGACTACAGAGACAGGTCCCAACAAACTCCATCTAAACTGAACAATCCATCTAAACTGAACAATCCATCCCATCCTGAAAAAACACATTCTCGAGAAACAGACATACATTTTTAACCCTGGATATCCACAAACACACATTTAATTGCATCTGTTTACATTCAGCACCCTACAGTTCATTATCATCTTTAACATCTGTGCTTCACGCTAAGCAAAGGAAAAGAGACTTGCTTCTAACTTAGTCTATACAAAGAGTGTGCAAAAAAGAATCTACAGCATTTTTGCCTTTTTGCCAGCATCCAAAAGTAGTACATATTTGTGTCTCATTTTGAATGTGAAAAAAAAATTAACAAAACATCATCCTTTTCTGATTTTATGAGAATTTCAGCTCTTCTGAGTTCTTTGCACTGAGGATCTTTACTCATGTGCACCACAAAAGGTTTCCCTCACTTCACCTCTCCAGTCTGCTTTACCCTTTGACAAAAAGATCTTCTAAAATTTAGTAAGAGCCACTCACACACAACTAGGTCTAGAATTCACATCACAAAAGAGAAAAATGCTGTATTATTAATTCCAATGTAACCTATAAAGAGAACATAGCAATACTGAGCCAGATTCACTAAGGTGCACATTCCTCAGATTTGAAAATGTTGCAAAGGACTATTGTTGCTGCTCTTCCAATTTCTTTTCAGAAGAAACAGAGTTAGCTTGGCACATTGCTGCACCAAGCATGGCTTGTTAAAAAAAAATCTAATCATTTTTAATTTAATCATTTTGTAATTTTTATGACCCTGAATGACTCAAAGATATAAGAATAGAGCTAAAAAGGAAAAGACTGTGGACATGTGTAAGTGTACCAAATTACACTGCAGACACACAGATGCACATATATAATGGCTGACGTGTTTTTACCTTAAATAATGCATCCAGCTCTAGGTACTTCATTACCAGAAGGGTAACAACAGTCTGAAGGTAGTTCAGAGAAGATCAATCAAAATGATTAACACCAAAGGAGGGACTTAAAAGGTAAGGTTAAAAACTCAATACTGCAGCTGTTTTGTGAACAGGACTTGCACTGGGTGAAGGGGAAGAAAAGTCCAAACAAAAGCAGCGTCCTCTAAAAATATATCAATATATACAATTAGCAAAGTAGTGACTTTAGGAAAATGTGACTGTAATCCACACATAGCTAAGGGGGAACTCCAAGAAGCAAAATTATTTATTGCAAGCTCAAAAGTCTAGGTATAATGAGCTTAAACTATTACAGGAATTTTGACTTGACATACAGTAAGTTTTTGCTCATAGCATGATCTCATACACAGGACATAACCTCACCAAAAAAGAGTAAGATAAGAAAGTGAAAATACTGTTGCAAGGCTCAAGCTAGCTTTGACAGGACTTGATTAAGTTTATTTGACTAAGTAAACTAGAAGCTGCTCTTCCCTGCTCAGACTACCTAATTCTATAAAATTATATTAGTAGCTACAAACACTGCACAGTGTATGAATGCATGCAACGCTACCTGCACACACTTAAATGATCATGTTTTTTCGAACTGAAAGCAGTTTTGAACAGAAGGTTTTTTTCAAGCGCTGTTTCAACAGATTAATAAACTAACACCTTTGCCTTGAAAAGTACCCTTCACACGACAAACTTTTTCAAATTAATGAAACTATTTAGGAATAAGGTCCAATCACTGCTCAGAAAACAGACTCTGTTGCACAAGCAGCACTGTTAAATAGCATTACAGATTTAAAGACATTTTTATGCTCTAGCTGCTACTGATAGAACTGGTCAGCTAGTTAGCTAACAAAGCATTCTATGTAGCAATATCAGTTATCTAAAATGTACTCTGAAACACAATAGATAGTAGTTCTCCCTGCTATATTACACAGAACAGTGATCTAGAGAGGAATCCTGTCATTGTGAAGTTTATATATATACACCTTACATTTCATCAGAATGAAAATTATGAGAAACATACTTTCTTTGCTGCAAGAGCAATTCATTGCAGAACACTAATAATAACTTCACTCAACAAGAAGTATCTTTAAGTAAACTCAAAATGACTGAGGCACACATTTAACGTGCAATGAAACATGGTATTTTTCACTGCATTTTACCCTGTGGCTGTCTTAGAAACCCAAGGGTATGGATAAGTTGTAGATTATTAAACTGTAATAAACAAGCTTGTCTAACATTTCCTTCCCTTCCCCTCCTTTAGGGGACACTCAATAGAGATTTTGAAATTTACTCCTACTTTATTATTTTCTATGACTACTTTCCATTATGAAACCAAAAACCTTGTCTAGTATTACTTAACTGTATCAGATTATCACGCAGTTCAATACTTCTCTATTTCCACAGCTCTAAGAATATCTTTGTTTCCAAATGTGTTTTTTATTAACAGCACTGCTATGTTTCAAATATTTGTCCTCTACTATTCAAGAAGCAAAAAAATTACATACGTTAACACAAAATTACACAAAATTACATTAAGAGAGGGTTTTATCTTTAAAGTAAATTTATAAAACTGCAGAGAGCAACTTTG
This sequence comes from Regulus satrapa, assembly GCA_013396955.1. Classification (NCBI taxonomy): domain Eukaryota; kingdom Metazoa; phylum Chordata; class Aves; order Passeriformes; family Regulidae; genus Regulus; species Regulus satrapa. Next base: position 351,838 of record VWZN01016688.1, read on the forward strand.
TGACTTGAGATACAAAGAAGGGAAGAAAAAGGGAAAAGGAGGAAGACTGCTCCTTCTTTGATAAGTGTTTCATTCAATTCTAAAGAGAAAAAGCAGCAGCAAAGAAGGCGCAGCTTATATGCCAGTACAAAGCAGGAAGTGTAGGAATTTAGTGAGTTCTCTACTGGATTCTACCCTTTGTACATGATTTCAAATGGAAGCAGCTATACTGAAGTACAGGCCCTTAGGTGTAAGGGCACATGTAAGGCAGCAAGACAAAAAATCCACCCCACCCTGCACTGCAAGGCAACAGGCCACAGCAACAGTTTCTTTAGGAATTTCAGCCACCTTTTTACTAATCAAAGGTACATGCTTTTTAAAAAGCCTGATAAAATTGCTGCAGAATAAAGCCGGGCCACCAAACGCACCATTAAAAGGAAGTCACTATATGATCATGGAACACCCCCTCCCTTCACCGTCATTGCAAACGTCACAGAAAACGGACAATCACGTCAAAAGATGCCTTTTGCCTCCCTAACATGGCCCTGGCCAACCCCAAAATGGTCTCTTCACCTGAAACCTCTTTTCTCTTCTCTGATCACAGAGATGAGTGAAATTCAAAATAGCATTGTTGCAACTGGAGACTTACAGAAGGACTAGGGAAGGTCTTCTTCACAAACCACAGTACAGATCTCGGAAAAGGTTCCCTTATTATTTTGTAGCTATTTTGAATCTGTAACTCTTTTACATTAAGGCATTCATACCAGTTTCCACATCCAAAACACGAAAACATCCATGCTGCTGTTTAAAATTAAAACCATGGACGATACACCCCCTTGTCTCCCCCAAAAGCGTTACAGAGACACTGCTTTTGGTCTGGATACTTAATCATTACTTTTTTTTTAATTCCCTAAAAAAGAATAATTACAAATCAACCAACCAAACCACATGCACGCTTCAGAGTATCACCACAGGGACACTCTGAGGTCTGAATTACTGCAAAATAACACTATAATTATGCCTTAATTTCACTAACTAATCTCAGATGAGCTTTTAAAAAGTAATTCGAGGTTTACAAGTAAACCGTTTAAAACTGTACTCAAATGTTATCTGAATGAAACCCGACGTTTATTTATCCTTTTCCCAGCTTAATTTTAAACAGTTTCCAAGGAAAGGCATATCTGCTCCTGATCAGTCTGGTGACAAATGATAAACCTTGTTAAAAAGTGTGACATTTGAAAATAAATAAAAACCACAGGAGACTTTTCTAACCAAGGAGGAAGATATGAAGAAACATTATACCCTTGCACAAATCACCAGCCACAGAGACTAAGCACAATCTAACGACCTTGTTCACTCAAACTGTACACTGCCAACAAAACCACTACTACCTAAGGCAACTCTTTAACTACAGATGTACTTAAATACCTAGAAAAAATAGGTTACTTCTCTTCACATAAAACCGGAGTCCCACTGAGCTCAACCAAATGTGGAAGGCTGAGATGGAAGACAAAAACGGGTCTTACTTGGTGTACAAAGACATCAACTGGAGACTCCAAGGGGCTTCCCTCTCGGTTGCTCATGGAGATGAACCCGAATCCCATCCTCACATTGAACCATTTGCAATGGCCGGTTCCGTGCAAAACCTGGGATTCCTCTTCTTCCTCCTGCTCCGGCAACTTCCCGGGTTCGTCTCCACCTTTACTCGCCCCTGCTGAGGAAGAGGGAAAGGCGGGGGGTGTGGGGGGGGGAAGGGGGGAGAAAAAGAAGGAAGAGCAGGGACAAGATGCAAAGCGAAGAGTTAAATTCTGGTAACATCCTTTTGCCGCTGTATAAAGGAGTTTTATACAAACGGAACAGGGAGGGGAAAAAAAAAAAAAAGAAAAAAAAGGGGCAAACAAAACAAAATCAAAAAGCGAANGAGCCCAGGGCAGCCCACGTTTCTGTACATACGTGTATTTTTCCATTTAACTCCATCTTTCAGCCACATTACAGCACGGAACGCGATACTTTACTTGAATATTGCTGGTTTAAGACCGATCCCATTTCTCAACAGAAATTCTCAGCCCAATTAGTCTCTCCTCGCAAGGCGCAGGACCGGGGGGGCGAGGGGGGAGGCCGGCCGAGGAGGGGTGGAGGAGAGAGAATAAGCAAAATTGGGTAGATTGCACAACTGGTTATTGCACATGCAGCGCCGAAACCACTATTTTCCAACGTGTATCCATCCCTCCTTGGAATAAACTTTCGATTAAAGTTGGGACAGGTGTACGGCCGTTTTCTCATCCCACCACTGCAACTGTGCTTAATCAAACAGGAACAATTCAAACAATAGCCCCCTGAAAGCTTTTCAAGTTGTGAATCGGTGTGGGCGGTACGGAACAGTTTCTGAGCTGGGTAACAATGGGTTTGGAGAAAGCCCCCTTGCGCGAGCTGCTAAAAAAGGGTAATGCATAGTTGGGTTAAAAAGGGGTGGGGGGAGGGGGGAGAGGGGGAGAGAGCGAGCGAGCGAGCGAGCGAAAATCATAGTAAAACAATAGAAAAAGAAAATTAACCTTCGGCCATGTTGCCCCACGGGCCCTCTGCTCCAAACTCGTGAGATGAAAACTTTCCCTGTGGATCGAAGTGGTCTTCTGCATTAATCTAACATCCTGATTTTGAACGATCGCAAATTTAGCTCGCATGGTCTAATGTGCTTTCCCTCTTTTGATTTTTCCCCGTCTCTCTCGCTCCGTTTCTGGCCCCCTGCGCACACGTGACTCGGTCAATTACATGCTTTCTTGCTACTAATTTCGCATCGGATCCTTAAGGGGTTGGCAGGAGGCAGGAGCAGCCAATCGCCATTTCAAGTAGCCTGACACACCAAAATAATTTATGAATGAACAAGAAATTTCCAACACGGCGCCTTTTTTTTTTTTTTTTT